>PVIC010013393.1:0-38229 GCA_004025085.1 Thryonomys swinderianus
ACCCAGGAACAAGGGATATCTTTCCACTTTCTGGTTTCCTTTTCTATCTCAGTTTTCAGAGTCCTATAGTTTTCAGAGTAGAGGTCTTTCACTTCCTTTGTTAGGTTGATTCCTAGATATTTCATTTTTCTGGGTGCTATTGTGAAAGGGATTGACTCCCCAATTTCTCTTTCAGTGAGTCTGTTGTTTGTGTAGACAATGGTTGTTGATTATTGAGCATTGACCCTGTATCCAGCAGCACTACACTGCTTCTCGGCCTTTTGGCTAAGATCAAGTGTAGTATCTGTTCTTATCAGTTTAATATCTGAGCTATCCTAATGATAGTTTATGAACTGTGTTTATATATGTATAATCCTGAGAATTATTGTCCTGGTTTGATGAAAAACATATATCTATGAAATAATGGAGCTACAAGCTCTGAGGAACTGCTTGAGGATTTATGATTCGAAGTGTGTATCATCTCATTTTCATGGAGGATATACCTAATCTATGTCAAGTGTGATTATGTGTATATGGAAATGCTATTATTTCTACTAGGCCTCTATTTCTTTTCTTCCTCATATATTCATCTCCACTTTATGTTAGCCCTACTTCAGTTCTATTGCATTGTTTGAATCTTATCTTTCCATCTTATTTTCCTCGCAAAATGCCACCTCTATTGACTCTGATTGTTAGAGTGCAGATGTAAATTTCTCCAAAGCTTCATGTGGTTGCATCATGGGGCCTTCATAGCTAACTGTGGTGTTAGGAGGTGAGACTTGGCTGGAAGTGTATGATTTGGAAGGGCATATCTCCCTCTCTGGCTCTTGCCTTCACCCTCTGTCTTTTGGCTGCAATTATGTGAATAACTTTACACTGTCCAATCTTTCTTCACCATGCTGTTTCTGCCTTGTAGCCTGCTGACCATGACCTGAGACTTTTAAGAACTGAGCCAGAATAAATCTCTCTCACTTTACATTTTGGCTGTTGGGTATTTTGTCCCAGTGGTGAGGAAAGTGCCTATAATAGATTTTGGTAGAAGGAACAGGATCATTACTGAAGCTAACCTAAGCGTGCATTTTAGAAGGCCTTGGAATTAGTTTGTGGGAGGAATTTGCAAAGGTTTGGAGATACTGGCCAGAGAAGCTGTATGATGCTATAAGTCGAGCTTCTGGGACATGAATTCTTTTCCTCGCACAAGATTCTTCTATCCCAGTTATGTAAAAATCATTTACTTTTAAGACAGAAAACTAAACATCATGCTTGACCTCTAGTTTTCTTTTACTCCTTAGCCATATTATTAACTTTAGGCTTATTTTGTAATTCCTATATGTTTCTAAAAGTATATCCAACCCAGGGATGCTAGTTTATGCCTGTAATCTCAGCTACTTGGGTGGATGAGACAAGAGGATCCCAAATTCATGGCCCACCTAGGTAAATTAGGACCCTATCTGAAAGTCAAAAATAAAAAGGTGTGAACTTTTTAGTGCAATGCTGTGGGTTCAGTCCTGGGAAAAAAGTATGAATTTCTTTTCATTCCCATGGAAACTATCAGTTTTCAGGAGAAAACCTTCTGTTTCCTTTGGAGTTTGTTTCTTGTTTCTATATTTCAGATACAGTGGTAATTACTACTACCTCTATTTATCAATCTGCCTATGTAATTAACTCTCAGATATAGTACAAAAATCTGAAATCCAAATATATTTATAAAACTCATACATCTTAGACCATTCTAAGTTTTATATGCAAAATACAGTACATTTTCATCATGATGTTCAAAATACTCAAGATATGATTCTTGTATCTCTCTCTGTAGTCTCTCTCTCTCTCTCTTTTTTCCTGAGCATAATAGACTCCAAATATATTGAGTTACTTTAAAAATTTTCTTTAGGGCTGGAGATTTAGCTCAGTGGTTCTGACACTTGCCTTGCAAGTGCAAGGTCCCTGGTTTGATCCTGGGTAACCACATACAATGATACTGGGTGTGGTGACTCACACCCACCATCAATCAGTACCACCTACCACAATGCAGGGTGTGGTGGCTCATGCCTATAATCTCAGTATTTGGGAGGCAGAGGCAGGAGGATTGCTGAGTTCGAGGCTTGCCTAGGTTACATAGTGAGTTTAGGGCCAGCCTGAACTACAAAGTGAGACTCTGTCTCAAAAAAAATTTTTTTTCTTTAAATCTTTATATTCTAAAATGAACTTTTGATTCTTTTATCCTTCATGATGTAAGGCATATGGTTCAATAAAGGCAAAAGTTCAGTTCAAATATAGCTCAACTTTTTTCTTTTTTGGGGTTTATTGGTCCATTTTAGGTATACGTTATGATCACATTCATTATTGACAATTTGTAGCTATATAAGATACATCTTGATTTTTATTTTGTTCCATTCCCCTGCTTGCCTTCAACACCCTCACCCTCTATATATGTAAGCTTTGTTTCCACTTTTTCTTTGATCTTTAAATTTTTTCTTTCCCTTCTTTGGTTTCCCCAGCCTAAGGCGCAAACTCCCCCCCCCCACTCTGTTCCCCTTTGAGCGTTTTCTCCTGTTTCACAATACTTATCATACATATTTTCATCTGCACAGTTTCTCACACTAGAGAAACAATACAGTATTTGCACATCTGTGTCCTATTTATTTCACTTATGAGAATGACCTCCAGGTGCATTCATTTAGTTATAAATATCTCATTTGTGTTTATTGCTGAGTAGTACTGTTTTATAGAAAAACATCTTTTTTTTTTTTTTTTTGAGACTGGGTCTTGCTTTGTAGTTCAGGCTGGCACTGAGCTCACTATGTAGCCCAGGCAAGCCTTGAACTCAGCAATCCTCCTGTCTCTGTCTCCCGAGTGCTGGGATTACAAGCGTGAGCCACCACGCCGGGCAGAAAGACATCTTTTTAATCTAGTCACAAGTTGATGAGATTTTGGGCCATTTCCAAGATTTAGCTGTTACAAACTGTGCTACTGTAAACATGGGTGCACATATGTTGCTGTGGCATGATGCTTTAATTCTGTTGTGAATATACCCAGCAGAGAAATAGCAGGGTCAAATGGGACCTCTAATTCTAGTTTCTTGAGGATTTCCACAATGGTTTCCATAGTGGTTGTACCAGTCTATACTGCCACCAGTAGTGGAGAAGAGTTCCTTTTTTACCATAGTCCCACCCGCATGTATTGTTTTTTGATTTCTTGATAGCAGCCATTTTTTCTGGATTGAGATGGAATCTCAGTGTTGTTTTCATCTGGCTCTCTTGAATGTTGAACATTTTTTCATAAGTTTATTTGCTGCTTCTACTTCTTCATCTGAGAATTGTCTGTTCATTTCAGATGCCTGATTTTGAACTGGGTTTTTAAATTTGTGGGTCTGATTTTTTAAAGTTCTTTATATATTGTAGATAGGAGTGCTTTGACTAACAGGTGGTACAATATTTTTTCCCAGATTGTAGGTTGTCTTTTTTGGTCTGTTGGTAGTTTCTCCTGCGGTGCAGAAGCTTTTTAATAAGATGAGACCCTAGTTGTTGATTCTTAGTGCTCATTTCTGTGCTACTGAGAAGCATACCTTAACTTTTTTTGACTCGCGTTATAGTTCAGGTTGGCCCTGAGCTCACTATGGTGCCCAGGCAAGCCGCCGCGAACTCAGCAATCCTCTTGTCTCTGCCTCCCGAGTGCTGGGATTACAGGTGTGAGCCACCACGTCTGGCACTGTGGTGTGCGGCGTTGATTGTTGGTGGGCATGTCTCCACACCCAGCATTATATGTGGTAACCGGGGATCGAACTCAGGACATTGCGCTTGCGAGGCAGGTGCCGGAACCACTGAGCTAACTCTCCGGCCCCATACCTTAACTTTTGATAAGACCAATTCATCTTTTCATAATGACAGCTGGAAGGCAGAAACAGTTCTGGGCATCAACACTATATACATTAGAGTTCTTTTCTGTACTTGACATTTGACAACTAATGAAAATTAGAGGACATGTGAAAAACACCCCCAAACATTTTAAAGAGGCAATGTAATAAACAGAACCAGAATCAAATATTACCTACATGTAAGAATTACTACAAGGGGGGTTAAAGTAAATATGATCAATATTAATGAATCAGGTGGAAAAGATTACAACGTTACCTTGTTTGTTTTTTGTCTTTTGTTATTTTGTGTTTTTTTTTATACTTTTTTATTTTTTGGTGCTGAGAACCGAACCCAGGGCTTCATGCTTGCGAGGCAAGCACTGTACCACTGAGCTAAATCCCCAGCCCCGAAAAGATTACAACGTGCACAAGCAGAATGTAGATTTTAATAGAAATAGGAAAGATATAAGGTGACATCAGGTGCTAAAAATTAAAAGCAATTATGATATCAGATGATATTCTTTCAGTAGTCTCATTTAATGTCAATCTTTTCTTTTTTAAATTTATTTTTAATTTTAATTTTAATTTATTTCTTTGAGACAGGATCTTGCTTTGTAGTTCAGGGTGGCCCTGGGCTCACTATGTAGCCCAGGTAAACCTTAAACTTAGCCATCCTCCCGAGTGCTGTGATTATAGATATGAGCTACCACACCTGGCATTGTGGTATGTGGTACTGATTGCTGGTGGGCGTGAGTCATGATGCCCAGTAATGTTGTCTGTGGTTAATGGGGATTGAACTCAAGACCTTGCACTTGCTAGGCAGATCCAGAACCACTGAGCTAAATCTCCCACCCAATGTCAGTATTTTCATCCAGTTGAGAAAACAGTCTGTAAACTTGAAGACAAATCGACAGAAATGATTCACACTCTAAAACTAAGTTAAAAGAGGGAAAAATAGCAGAACATCTATTTATTTTGGTATTGCATAAAATGAACTAAAATATATG
Organism: Thryonomys swinderianus; assembly: GCA_004025085.1. Taxonomy (NCBI): domain Eukaryota; kingdom Metazoa; phylum Chordata; class Mammalia; order Rodentia; family Thryonomyidae; genus Thryonomys; species Thryonomys swinderianus. The sequence continues at coordinate 4,840 of PVIC010013393.1, forward strand.
CAATTTAAGCTCAAGAAAGAAAAGAGAGAACAGGGAAGAACAAGTATTTGAAGATATAGAGAACTGTCTAAAGTTCAATGAGACCTTAATCCCAAATACAAGGAGATCAGAAAACTTTACGATAAATTAATAAAATATAAATGCAAGCATATACCTATGTTCATCACAATAAATGATAGCCAACACTGAAAGAAAGTTTTGGAGGAGTACGAGGAAAAAGGGAAGATTTTTATCAATAAGTGTTATAGCTGGTTTCTCATAAAAAATATACAATCCAGAAAACAATGGAATGTTTAGTTATTTTCAAAAATGATTAAATTGTCTCCATGTTGGCCTGTGGATCCAATTATTGTGTTATGTATCCTTTTAATATGATACTCATTTTCTTTGATATATTCCATACTTTTTCAGTTGAATAACATTTCATTTATTATATGTCCTCTTCCAGTTTCCTACCTGAAATTAAGCCATTTTTATGAAGCCCTTGTTCTTTTTAACATCTCACAATCTGAGCAGGAGGGGTCCTTGTTTGGTTGTATGACATCAGTGATTGATAAGTTATTTCTATTCCTTTTCAGTGACAGAGCTATGAAATATATTTTTGTAGGTAAATACGTGTAAGATCATACAAATCATTCGCGTTGAAGTTTAAGACTCTGGAAATTTTATCCAGCTTTATGTATGTTGTTTTCTTCATCTCTTTCACCCCTCACAAATAATTCTATCTCATTTACCCTATGAAGTCATTTATTTGCCCTAACGCACACTTTACACACAAAAGTTTCAGAGTAGTAATATCAGCACTCTGACCAGTGGGTTGTCTGGAAGCGAGATGAAATAACTCATGGGTAGTTCACCTACTTTGGCAGGTAGCACATCTAGCCCTTAGGATGTGTCCTGAACAAATGACACAGGTATAACACCCTTCCCAGGAGAATAGAAGGTAACAGAAGATAGCTTTAGATGATAGATTGATCTGAACAATACCCAAAGGTGGAAAATGCTGTGAAAGAAAGAGTGAATGATGTTTTGTATTAAAAGACATTTGATGGAAGTTTTTTTGGTTACAGTCAACCTTTTAAAACTTTCTCCACCATAATCATGATTTCACTCTTCCCTGGATGCTCACATTCCTTCATAGCTCCCAGTTTTTTATACCTTCTTTAGCAGGACAAAGTTTAGTGGTATATTTTATTTTTAAGTAATGATGTATCTTTTTTTTTTTTTTTTTGAGGCCGGGTCTCGCTTTGTAGTTCAGGTTGGCCCTGAGCTCACTTTGTAGCCCAGGCAAGCCTCGAACTCAGTAATCTTCCTGCCTCTGCCTCCCAAGTGCAGGGATTATAGGCATGAACCACCATGCCCTGCATTGTGGTGTGTGGTACTGATTGCTGGTGGGCGTGAGTCACCATACCTGTTATTGTTTGTATGTGGTTACTGGGGATCAAACTAGGGACCTTGGGTTTATTAGATAGGCGCCGGGACCACTGAGCTAAATCTCTGCCCTCAATAATGATGTATCTTTAACCTAGGGTGGAACTAACAGTTTGAAAGTATGTGTTGGTTGAAAGAAGTGTAAGATACAAATAAAACATTTTAATGTAAAACTTCTATCATCAAACAATATAGAACATAAGTCACCTTACCTCAAAATTGTCAAATGATAAAATAGTTCTACAGACTATGTCCTTGAACACTTATTGCCTAAAGAAATATTCTAAAGTGCCAGATGTTTCATTACTTGAGCATATTTTTATAAAATGGAAATTCATTGATTGCCATCAGATGGAAATTAGAGACAAAATCAACTATTTAAAATCATCTCAATTTATTTTCTTATATTTTAAAGCACATATACACATACACTCATCCATTTAAATATAGATACATATGTATGTGTGTATGATTTTGCTAAATGTAGTATGTAATAAATTTTCACTAGATTTGTATTTCTATGGTTCTATATTCAGTATTTTTGAAAGAGAACCTGCAATGTGTATATGCCAAGTGTAAAGGCAGGATAATTATATTTTTAGAAATTGAGAATGCGTATTTGAATACCTTTTTAGAATAATAAATTTTTGTATTAGCTCTGTGATATCAAAATTCAGGTGACCAAGACTCTTGTGTAGATTCATAACATCAGTGTTAATCTCTGGCTTTACCAATGTTCTTTATTTTCTGGGTTTGCATCACTGTCTAATGCTTTTTCATGGCGACCTGAAGGAGGACTGCCTGTATGAATGTTTTTTACAGGGAAGATCTGCTGGTAAACTAATTCTAAACTTTTATCAGGAAGTATCCTAGAGTCTGGATTCATATTCAGCTGGCCTGTTACGATGCTGCTTTTCTGCCCTACTCTGGGTTATTCCTAGGTCTTTCTGAGCATGTGCAGAAGCCTGCCTGTGTACAGATCTTCAAGACTATTAGAGCTTTTCAGTCCTCTCCATGAACATCTCATTCCCCAGAGATGTGACTAACTTATTTTAATGATGACTAACTTATTTTTTTTTAACTTGAGCTGTTACCTACTATCTCGAGCATCTATGATACTAAACAACTGACTGTTTGCCATGAGTTATACCCTCTTCTCCTGGAAAAATCTGTTTGCCGTGAGTACACTGAGCCACTCAAAATGAAGGCAGCATTGTAAGAAGAATATTCCAGGGAACTACCAGAATGGCTAAATAATGAAAATTCTTTCAAACTAGGCTTTGAAAGAGGTCTTCTTTCTTCACTAGCTGCCAAGCCAGTGGTTCTCATATGATGTGAAGGTACTGTCTTTAAGCCTGGTGTGAAGAATAGGAATAGGGCAAGATAACCACAGCCCCACAAAACTCTCTTCTTCCTGAGGTTTAGCACTTTTTCCTGCCATTTCATCCTCAATTAGTGCAAGCTTTTGGTTAGAGTTTTGAACATGTTGATTCTGACAATTGTTTAAAAGCAATTTTCTCTTTTCTGGTATAGAAGTTGGATTCGTGGAGGTTTTTGCTCTGTCATTTTCACTGACATCCACTACTCAGCTCCACTTTGATTCTTCTTTTCAACAGAATGAAATGGATTTATTACAATGTTAAAAGGTGGCAGCTATAGGCTGGTGAATGGCGCCTACTTTTTCTTCCCTAGTAAGTGTGACAAACAGTGTCTATGCCAAAGACTTGTCATCATCCATAGAAAGAGTGCTAATGAATAACTGTTGTTATGTTGTTTACATGCCATGCTTCACAGGAACCTGCTAAGTGTATTTTCTAAAACTAAGTTTAAAAATCAGGGATTGTTTTGTACACGGTGACAGAGAAAGGTCTAGCTTTAGTCTATGGCAGGTTATAGCTCAGTTTTTCCAGCACAATTTGTTTAAGAGACTGTCTTTCCTGTGCTGAGGATGTTTGGCTCCTTTGTCAAAGATGAGGTGGCTTAGTGTATCTGGACTTGTTTCTGGATCTTTTAATCTATTCCACTGGTCCTTGGGTCTGTTACTTTGCCAGTACCATGCAGTTTTTATCACAGTAGCTTTACAGTGAAGTTTGAAGTTGGGGATTGTAATACCCCCCCACTGTGTCCTTGTTGCTTGGAATTGCTTTTGCTACTCTAGGTCTTTTGGGATTCCAGATGGATTTTTGGATAATTTTCTCCATATCTGTGAAATAGTACCATTGAGATTTCAATTGGAATTGCATTGAATCTATAGTAGTTGTGGGAGTAAACCATTTTGATGATGTTGATTCTTCCCATCTAGGAATAAGTGATGCTTTTCCATTTTCTGATAACTTCTTCTATCTCCTTTTTCAGAGTCCTACAGTTTTCAGAGTAGAGGTCTTTCACCTCCTTTGTTAGATTGATTCCTAGATATTTCATTTTTCTGTGTGAAAGGATTGACTCCCCAATTTCTCTTTCAGTGAATCTGTTGTTTGTGTATACAAAAGCTGTTGATTTTTGAGCAGTGACCATGTATCCAGCTACCCTACTAAATCTGGTGATTAAGTCTAGCAGTCTTTGGTTGAGTTTTGAGGACCCTCTATATAGTAAATCATGTCATCGGCAAATAATGACAATTTAACTTCTTCCTTATCTATCTTTATTCATTTTATTTCTTTGTCTTGCCTAATTTCTGTGCCTTGTTTCCAGGACTATATTGAATAAGAGCAGTAACAGCGGACACCCTTGCCTTGTTCCTGATTTTAGTGTGAAAGGTTTCAGTTTTTGACCATTGAGGATGATGCTGACTGTTGGTTTCTTGTAAATACCTTTATTAGTTTGAGATACAATCCATCTATTTCAATTTTCTGTAGGGTTTTGATCATAAATGGATGTTGGATTTTGTCAAACACTTTTTATGGATCTATTGAGATGAGCATATGGTTTTTGTCCTTGAGTCTGTTAATATAGTGAATTACATTTATTGATTTATGTATGTTAAACCAGCCTTGCATCCCTGGGATAAATCTAACTTGATCAGGGTGTATGATTTTCTTAATACCTCTCTGTATTCTGTTTGCTAATATCTTATTGAGGATTTCTGTGTCAATATTCATTAAGGAGATTGGCCTGTACTCTTTTTTGGTTGTGTCTTTTTCTGCTTTTGGTATCAAGATAATGGTTGCTTCTAGGAATGAATGTGGGAGCACTGCTTCTCTTTCAATTTCATGAAAGAGTTTGGGAATTATTGACATTAACTCTTCTTTAAAAGTTTTGTAGAATTTAGCAGTAAAGCCAGCAGGGTCAGGGCTTTTCTTTGTTGGTAGATTTTTAAAAATTACATATTGAGTTTCACAGATTGATATCGGGGCATTTAACATTTCTGTACCTTCATTCAACTTTGGAAGTTCATATGTTTCTGGGAATCTATCTTTTTCTTCTACATTTTTCCAATTTATTGGAATATAAATTTTGAAAATATGTGTTCATTATCCTCTGGATTTCTACTGGATCTGTGGTGTTTCCCCCCTTTTCATTCCTAATAGCATGGATTTGAGCCTTTCCCTTCTTTTGTGTGATAAGCTTGGCTAAGGGTCTGTCAATTTTGTTTATCCTTTCAAAGAGCCAACTCAGATTTGTTGATTTTTTTTTTTTGGTATCATTCTCTTGGTCTCCATTGCATTAATTCTGCTCTGATCCTTATAATTTCTTCCCTAGTATATAAGCTTTGGGTTTGTCTTGCTCCTCTTTTTCTAGTAAGTTGAGGTTCAGCATTAGGTCATTTATTTGAGCTTGCTCTGTTTTCCTAGTGTAGGAATTCACTGCTATTAATTTCCCTCATAGAACTGCTAAAAACTAAAATCAAAGTGGATTGCAGAGAAAAAGGAACCCTTTTCCACTGTTGGTGGGCATGTGGATTGGTGCAACCTCTGTGGAAATCAAGTGTGAACATTCCCTCAAAAAACTGGAATTAGATGTCCCATTTGACTCTGATATTTCCCTGATAGGAATATACACAAAATAAAATAAACTCATCATAGTGATATATGTGCACCCCTGTTCATAGCAGCTCCATTTGTGATACCTCAATCTTGGAAACAACCCAAATGCCCATCAACTCTAGACTGGGTAAAGAAGATGTGGTTTCTTGATAAAATGGAGTATTACTCTGCCTTAAAGAATGATAAGTTTGAGTCATTTATACTCCAATGGATGTACCTTCAGAACATACTCATAAGTGAAATAGATAAATAAATTACAGATGTGTAAATATCATGTATGTTCTCTGATATGACAAACTGAAGATGTTAATGAGTTCTAGAATGTATGTTGGATATTGTGAAATAGAAAATATTCCAAGGGAAATGTGGTGGAGGAGTCAGTAATAACGGGTAAAAAGGAAAAAGATGTGATGGTAATAAGAAAAGGAAACAAAGCTTATTGATTTAGATGGTGGAAGGGGTGTGGATTGGGTAGGGGACAGGAAAAAAAATGAGAATTAAATTGTGTCATATACTGCCACAAATTCCCAATATTGAGTGTGATGATGATGTGTATATACAATGTACTAATAAAGACAAAAATTAATCAAAAAAATTAAAATCTGGGGTTGTTATAGGCTGTGTTTAGTTGTCCCCTCAAAGCCACATGTGAAGGAGGTGAGGCTGTTTTGGACAAGGCTGAATCTAGAGTGTGTGATGTGAGGATTAATAGTGTGTGATTACTAAACCACCATATGTGAGTGATTGATTTGGTACCACTCCAGATAGGTAGTATGAATAAGATAAAGGAGGCAGAAATACGCTGTTAAGATTCCTTTGTTGCCTTTGCTACCTCGTACCTGCCATGTCGTTTCTCTTCTTTGATGCTTGTTTGCTATCCCTGCCTTGAAGCCAATTGATTATGGACTGAAGCCTCTGTGAACTGTGAGCTAAATAAACCTTTCCTTCTTGACTTTGGGGCTTGGGTATTTTGTGTCAGAGAAGAGTAACTAATACAAGGATGGTTGTAAGTTTTGTCCACAAACATATAGGTAGCTTGTGTTGAATTTACAACTTATTTCATGCATGTACTATTCTTTTTTTAATTGCATTCTTTATTGGTACAATTTGCATACATCTCACACACATAACATTGGGGAATTTGTACCAATATATGACACAGTCAATTTTCATTTTTACCCATAGCCCACCCACACCTCCCCACCCCCTATATACATGCTCTTTTATTTTCTTTCAGAATCATATTTATTCCTTCCCCTCATTAGCATGTACTATTCTTGAATTTAAAATGTGTGAGTGTGGTTGATAAGGGGGATGGGCGTGGTGTGGGAGTAGTTCTGGAGTTTAGTCTGTGCATCCTAGCATTAAGCAGATGGACAGAAGAGGGTAGAGAAGAGGAATAGTCCAGGGATTTGATTATATAAATATAATAAAATAAATTATAAAGAGGAAAAACCAGATACAGAGCAGGTGGGGTGAGGACGAGAAGAGAGGAGTGAGAGACACAAGAGAAAAGAGCTGATCACATGTAGGAGCACAGAGGTAGATAACTAAATAGGCAAAGAAAATTTGGTGGTAGCTCAGTAAGAAAATCGCAAGCATAGTTGGGAGACTGAATTTTCCTGATGGAAAATAGATGGTAGAATTGACTATCTGGCGTCAACATCTAATGTACTCTTATTTCTCCTCCCATTTTAAATTGAACTTTTCCTCTCCCCTATGAGATGGCAGAGTAACCATAGCAAACTGATTGTAAACATATGGTGTGTGCTAATGTGATCGTTGGCTTTGTCATTATAGATTTAGTATGACCATTAACATCTAACTGCCTAATTTCCCAATAACCATTGAAAAATTAGAGCTGCATCATTGCCACCCTCGTACTCACATAATAATTTTGTCATTTCTCAAAGCACTTAGTCTTTGCAAAATGCTTAAAATCCTTTTCCCTTTGTATTATTTTGACTTTGGACTTATATGGATGTGAATTATTTGTGAGTTACATTTCTATATAAAATAAAAATTACCCACTTAACAATTTTGTAATAAAAAAGGGTCATACTTATTGTCTCAGTCACTTTCCCGTCACTGGGACAAAATACCCAACACTTACAAATTAAAGTGGAAGAAGTTTATTTTGGCTCATGGTTTCTATCCATGGTTGGCTGGCTCCAAGGCAGGAGTGGTGTGGTAGAAGAAAATAGTTTAGCCCTAGGAGCCAGGAGGCAGTGAAAAAAAGGAAGAATAGGGATGAGAATATACCCTTCTAGGTGACACCCTCAGTGACCTATTTCCTAACAGCAGATTCAGATACTGAACTCATTATTCTGAGTGTAGTGCTTCTGTGGTCCAGTCACCTTCTAAACACATGAAGCTTTTAGGGGACATGAAAGATCTGAAGTATTATACCTCTAATATCTAATTTTCAGGATATTTATCCTTCATGAGATTAATTTTTATTTGATCTTTTTGCTTCTTGGTCCATATCAAAGCTTTTAAGAAGAAAGCAAAACTCTTATGAAGAGGTTGGACTCAGGTCAGAAAACTGGAGGAGTTCCAGGCCGTCAGAATTCAAGGCCAATTAACTCCTTCACCTTTTTCCTGCCCACACTCCTGCCAGCTGTCCCAAATACAAGTTAGGATACTTCGTAGTCAGAAACTTCAGTACAATTAGCTTTAGGATGAAAGAAAAGCACAGGGCCTGGTGGGTGTGTGGGTTCCTGCAACTCGGGAGCAGGATGCCATCGCTGGCTTGTCCTCTGCTCTTATGCTGATCACCGCAGAGGACATGGCAGCTCCTGCAACCAAGTCTTCCCCAGAGTCTTCAGAAAACCTGCTCCTCCTGCACTATGCTCAAAGTCACTACATCAAGCAAATCAAATGAAGGTTCCAGCAGCCAACAAGAGGATCAAAGCCTCTTCGGTGCCCATCCATATCCTGAGTTCTTGCTTAACAGCACCCAGAGAAGAAAATGACAGAGAGCTGGTGAAGCTCCTGGCTGACAAAAGAGCCTATCACAAAGGCAGAAATCCTGAAAAGTGTTATGGAAGAGCACAAGGGCTACTTTCTTGTGATCTTCAGGAATACTTGTAAATGCATAAAAGTGGCCTTTGGGATTGACGTGAAGGAAGTATACCCAATTAGCCACTCCTGTTTGCTTGTCAAAAACACTAGGCCTCACCTATGACAGGGAGTGAGGTGTGACCAAAGCTTGCCCAAGACTGGCCTATTGATGCTTGTTCTGGGCATGATCCCCTTGGAGGGGAGTGGTGCTCTTGAAGAGGAAAATGTTGAGAGAGATTGAGTTGTATGGCAACAAGAAGGATTTCATTTATGGGGATCCCAAGAATCTCCTCACCAGGGAATTGGTGCAGGACCAGGACCTTGAGTGCCAGCAGGTGCCCACGATCAGACCCTGTGGGGTCCAAGAGCCTGTCCTGAAACCACCCAGATGGAAGTCCTGGAGTTTTTCTCCAAGGTCAGGGGCAGGAATCCCACTGCCTTCTCATCCTTGGACAGGGAAGCTTTGAGCAATGGGACAGAGACAGCCAGCTTGTAACTGCCGCTGGGGACGGTGCTGCTGTGTGGCCAGTGCACACCCCAGAGCCAAGCCCAGCAGCTTCTCCTTTCCTCAGCATAGTCTCAGGGAGCCACTTCACACTGTGTTTGAAGAGAGAGTCAACATTTTAAGTCATAAAGAAATCACGGTGTTTTTTTTGGTTGGTATTTTTCAAATGTTCCTCTTAGAATTACTAGATTCAAAATGTTGACTCATTAATTACACTGGCCACTCACTTATTGCTGTTTATTGGATTAAACAGTAACAATTTTGCTCTTCTGAAAGACAAATTGGGGAATTTTCCATCTTATTTTGTAATCTAGAACAAGGTAACATGGCATTGGAGCAGAAATTTCCTTAGAAATGAGAATAAATCTATTGATAAAATAGATGAGATCAGTAATGTTGAAAAAATGTAAAAGATGATTAACCCTAAGATTTGCTTTAATTATCTACCTGTATATGGTAAGGACATAAATCTGTCCATTCTTTGCTTAAATTATTTCCATAAATTACTAAGTATCAGGTTTTACTGTATGAAGAAGTTTGATTTATTGTTTGGTGGAAAAATATGCCCATGGAATTGAAGACTTCTGTGCATTTCTGATTACAGAAGGGTGAATGACCCTGAGTGATTTGCACATTGTATAAAGCACCTTAGTAACTGCATGTGTACATACACATCTCCATGCAGAACCATGCATAGACCATAAAATAAAAACACATACATTCCTATTGAGATACTCATGCATAATATTCACTGACTCTCATATACATGTTAGAAAAGTTACTTAAAATGTTTTGTGAAATTATCTGTTTAAGAATATGGCAAACTCTTATTTTTTTGATGTTGAGTTATTTTCACTAGTATTCAGGGGCAAGCCTTCTGAGGTCTGGTTGCCTTTCAAATTGCAGCTGAATTAACCGATCTATATATGCATTTCATTTTGAAATATAGTAACTGCTTTTATTAGATTTCAATACCTGCTTTTCTTTTTAGGTATCTGATTACTCTTAAAAGAAAGTGGGGGCCTGGAGATTTAGCTCAGTGGTTCTAGCACCTGCCTAGTGAGTGCAAGGTCCCTGGTTTGATCCCTGGTGACCACATACAACAATACTGGGTGTGGTAACTCACGCCCCCCAGCAGTCAGTACCACACACCACAGTGCCAGATGTGGTGGCTCATGCCTGTAATCCCAGCACTTGGGAGGCAGAGGCAGAGGCTACATGGTAAGCTCAGGGCCAGCCTGAACTACAAAGAGAGACCCTGTATCAAAAACAAAAGAACAACCCCCTCCCCCCAAAAAACCATGTGGGGAAGTAAAGTTATAACTTTAATCCTTCCTTTTTTTCCTTTTTATTTTTGACACAGGGTCTCGCTTTGTAGTTCAGGCTGGCCCTGAGCTCACTATGTAGCCTAGGCAAGCCTCGAACTCAGGAATCCTCCTGCCTCTTCCTACCAAGTACTGGGATTACAGGCATGAAGCACCACGCCTGGCTAATCCTAACTTTTTAAAGGGATTGTATATCGTAAATTTTCACAAGAAATAATAGTTATTAGCTTCATATATATCCCATTAGGGTTTTAGATAAAATGTGCAGTGATTCTATCACTTCTAAACTTTATGCTTAGTTTCTTATACCTTTATTTTACTGATTCTTATGCTGTTATAGGTTTTTATTTCGTGACTGATCACTCTATGTTAGTATATTGCATATTCTGATACTACCCAGGCAAGAGGACCTATACATAGTTCAGAGAAGCTGCCATGTACCTATATCTGTCTTAACATTTATCAGGGCCTCTGATGCTTGGTACTAGGCCATTGTTTTTTTTGTGTAAAAGAAAGAACTCACGAGAGCAACCTATTTTGTGCATCTGGTATTTAAGTATTTTAGAAGCTGAAATTAAGAAAACCTAAATCTGATCAATCAGCTTTCCTTTCCCCCAAACACCTCCTTATAGATGAGATATGGAAATCTATAGAAAACATTTTGCTGAAGATCACTATAGTTTGTGGGTAAGCCAAATCTATAAAGATAATCTGGTTCCTACATCTAGTACTTTTCATTATGCTTTAAAGAATTCTGGTTACTCATTGCCTGAGGGATTCACGTGCTTTTGTGGTTCCCTCTATCCAAATCCTGAATGCCTGGATAGGATGAGTTCTGGTATGCACATTCTAGAATCTACAGTTCCTTTCCTCTAAGCTTATTTATGTTTGGTATTTATCAGCCTCCGTGTGATAATAGTGAGGTGTGTATGCTCCAGGATTGCAGGCATACATACCAGATGCCTATTATTTTTTTATTGAACATTTACTTTCATTAAAAGTAGGCTTTGAAATCATATCTAGAAGTTGTGCTGTTACCCTATTTTAAATTTTAAAAAGTAGACATCTTGAAAAGGGCTCTTCCAGTTTCAGAAGCATTTAAATGATAACATTGGGTCCAAATAAATATGAGCTGGGAGCCTGCTTGACACAGTGTATTTAACTTCAGAGTTTTGAGATGGGAATTTTTTTATGGTTGGCATAAATTTTATACATAACATTACTGGATATTTTTTGTTTCTAATTTTAAAGCAAAAGGGATAGTTGAACAACTAATGATGTCCAAAATCAGTATGTTTGCAATATTTAACTAGTATCAGCCATCTTAGTGACAGAGTGGTTACCTAGTTTGAATTTCCTGCTGTCCTTGCAGACTCTGTTATAGATACAGAGAATGTCTGGTGGTTTAGAAGACATTTATGAAGTAGATAAATATGAACCAGGTAAATTAATTTTTCAGAGTAGGGGTTTTCATACTAATTTAGTTTGTATAGATGGTTGTTTTCTACCTGCTTTATTTTTTCTTCTATTTTTGCCTGGCAGGTTGGAGGACGTGGGAAAGAGGTAGAAAAATTCCCGAGATCAAATACTATTTCTAGGTAGCTGCTTTCTTTCCTGTGAATTTAGTGCTAATCCTCTTAGTCATAATCTTTCCAATTGAATATGTAGTTCTATTCTCCTAGCTGAGAATGCCAAATATCATTTCAAAGTGATTAAAACCCTGGTGATAAAAAAAAACCTTTTCAATAACATTCTCACTTTATGACTATTTCTTTAGATGATCTCCTAAAGATGAAGAAGCAATAATAATGTGTGGACTTTGACTATTAAGTATTTAGAGACTTTAATAATTTGAGATTAATATTTATAAAACATTTATAGGAAGATAGGTAATGTTTAATGAGAATGTCTCAAATTATATTACTATTATTAGATTGACCCAGATAATAGTAAGATATAAATGATGCATTTTCTCATTGATCCTTGACAAGTTTGTATATGGAAATACGACTGATGGAATGAATGTTTATAGACCTTGGAATCATTCTAAAATGCAATTTAATAACTACTTGGGACTTATTTGTAGTGGGAGCTTCATAAAGGTAACTATATTCAGAAGACTTTTCTGACTTGGTAAATGACAAAGTGCTAATTTCTCTTGCCTAATTTTTAAAACTGCTGATGATATATTGTCCAACACTTAGCATAATGATTTGAATGTAGTGATATTAATATTAGTAGTCAGCTAAGAACTAAAAGGAATGAACTAAATACAATATGAAATAACTAATATTTATGTTTTCTTAAAAGGCATATTCTGTCTGCAAAATATACAAGTATTTTATTTTGCATGTCTAACTCAGAAAAACTTAAGACATTTAGTAAGAGTTGCTTTATATTCTAGGAATTAAGATGGGGCAGGAGTTGAGGTTCAATTCAAACAAAAGACCTAATGAATATTTCTTGAAACCTTTATAAAAACTGCACAGTTAATAAGGTGGCTTAATTTCATTGCTAGAGGCTCTGTTGCATATTTCATTCATTCTGTTTCCTTTTTTGGAGCCAGAATGAAAATATAATAATTGCAGAGTCCACCATTAGCCAGCTGCTTAGCAGTTCTGTCTTACTGAGTATTTTCTGCTATATCCTTTTCCCAGAAATGGGCAGCAAGTATACAGTCTTACTTGAGGTAGACGATACATTTTTGTTTTGACGTAATTACCGCCCTGGTATAAATGTGTGGCAGTGTTTGCTACCTATGTGTTTTACAGCAACAACAAAATGCCCCACCTTCAGGACCAGGAATTAACCCTTTTCATGGAGATGCAGCCAATTTCAACAATTGATTTTACAACTCTTTCTCTTTGTTTAAATCTAAAGCACTTATTGGAGGATGACCAATGGTTGTTTATCAGGAATCTCTGCCTCTGTGTTCTGTTCTTTATCTTCATGGTAGCAACCTATAAAGTCAGTGTTGGTCCCAGAGCCTCAATTTTACCTTCCCTTTACCTCACCCCTCTCCAACCAAGTGACCAGCATATGTCAGGCAAAGAAATATTCTGGGAAGGAAGATTTAAAAGTACAGTGAAGCTCAGGCCTGCTGTCTTCACAGAGTCCCGTAAAAAAGCATTTCTGACCTTCAGGGGGTAGGTAGAGTCGCTCCTCCTGGCCAGCTGGCTAGAAAATTGCCCTGCTGACATGCAACAAAAACTCTTTAACAGTGGTGACTGGGGAAGGAGGGACTGTGTTCATTTGGTTTACAACTTTTCCGTATCTGACAGAGTAGTCTTTTATAATAGATCCTAAATGTCTACAGTAATAATTCAGGCCCCCCTGGCGAAATCAGGAAGAGCCCAGCCAAAGAGATGTTTAATACCCTTTCCCTGCACCGGGGACCACATGGTTCAAACTGTCCTCCCTCAACAGAACCTTAATGTTTGGTGCTATACCATCTGGCAAGCAGGGTCTAGCACTCTCACATGTGCCTGCTCCTGCTTTGGTTCCTTCCCACATACCCCAAAAGGAACGGTTCCTGCAAAATGACCATCTTGGCTTCTAATGGTACCTAAATTTTTAGCTGTTTCTCCAGTCCATAGATTGATGCCATCTGTGATGCCTGGGATCTAATTTTCTTCTCAGCTCCCTCTACCTGGACCTATATTCAGGTAAGTGATGTCTGCTTTTGATACATCTCTGCTCCTTAATCTTGAAATAATATAATAATCAATAATACAATAATCAAGTAGCCAAGCTTTCATTGACTTATGCCAGTCCAATCACTAGTTATTTTTTCTGGACTGAATTTGAATCTTATTGCAAACCCTTGATCTATTGGGACAATTGGAAATTTTCTCATCTTTTTCATCATGGTATTTTTCCCCTTTTATATTTATAAAATAGAGCTACATCCTACACAAGCAAGTTTTCTTAAGTTTGCCTAAAAGATGTAAGTAAGGAATAGCAAAATGTTCCTCTCTAACATTCTTACAGATCATTCATTTCTTTTTTTTTTTTTTTTTTTTTTGAGACAGGGTCTCACTTTGTAGTTCAGGCTGGCCCTGAGCTCACTATGTAGCCCATGCAAGCCTGGAACTCAGCAGTCCTATTTCTGCCTCCTGAGTGCTGGGATTACAGGCGTGAGCTACCACACCTGTCACTGTGGTATGTGGTGTTGATTGCTGGTGGGTGTGAGTCACCATGCCCATCATTGTATGTGGTTACCGGGATTCAACTCCAGACCTTGTGCTTGCAAGGCAGGCGCCGGAACCACTGAGCTAAATCTCCGGCCCTCACAGATTCTTAATGTACAATATGTGGCCATAAACAACCTCAGTGGGACCAACAGGGTCACCACCTTTTGCTGCAGCATTAGTGCAGTCATTGCTTCCTGAGTACCAGATGGCATTCTGCCTTGTGTTTTGACCTATGCTCTATGAAAACTGTATATATGTAATTCCAGGATCATACTTAGCAAGCTGAGATATTCATAATATTGGCAGCAGAAATGTTGGCTGTAGAAACAAGAGATTCAGTCACTCAGGTCTTACTTGTACCCTGGCATGTGTTCACTGAGAGGCACAGTCACTGAGAGGCACTGTATCTTGCTCTGTGGGCAAGATACAGTACTTGGTGTTTTATGTTGTAATCTCTCTTACTCTATGCAGCAAGTCTGAGTTTTGTATTTTAGTCCTATTTCCAAAATGTTTAATTTTCTGAAAAATAAGTAAGCAACAGACATCACTGACCTCTTTTAAACTTACCACATGTGTATGTATGTGCATGTATATCTATGTATATGTGACATTGTGTGCATATGTGCAAAATAGGTTACAGGATGTGAAATCATAATGAGCTGAAACTTGAGAGTAATAATTCTTTTTATTATGTTAACATGACATGAGAAGGTTAAAACATTTTCTCAAGTCATATAGCTAGTTCAGTTTAGTATTTTGGGATACACTGCTTGTAACTCTAAGAGAGTTTCCTATTGCAGAAGGATTTGTTGTTCTGTTGTAGCTCTTGTTTTGACTTCAATGTATTTCCATCAGTGAAGACTGTAGCATTAAACTGTCTGGATGTGGAGAGCAAATACTTCGTACTATTTATTTCTTAGTCAAGGCTTAATAGGGAATTTACTTCCTTTCCATTTACTACAATAAATCCTTCTTGTTTTAATATTATGTACAGTGCAGAATTTCTGTTTTAATGCTTTGTTGAATATTTATGCTATAAGATTTTGGTTTGTTTTGTTCATTTATAAATATTTTTAAGATTTAAGAACTATATTTAAGTGTAAACTGTTTCAAATTAATTTATGATTACACATACCAATAACTCCATGTCTTTACTGGTGTTTGATTTAACTTTAAATAAAAAATTTATATGACAATTTTGTATGTAAACATACTGTTCTAGCCAAATTAAAGACTAAGTCTTTACTAGAATGACAGATATTAATACAGATAATTTTTGTTTCTTAGTACATAGAAGTTTCCTGAACATTGTGGTTTCTATTAGGGTAAGGCTTAAAAGCAGACCATTTTCAGCTGACCTGATTTTCAAAAAATAGACACTTTTGTAAATGTAGTTAGTAAAGAACTTTTCAGCCAACAGCAAAATTTTATGTAAAACCATTGACTGTTGTATTCTTCTAGAGATTGATTTACATTCTGATTCTCTGTGTTCTTAAAAATGCATGTTCACCTTTTAAAAATAGCCACCTGGGAGCCATTGAACACACTGCAGCAATAGTGCACTAAATATCATAAATGAGAAAGTGACAGGAAGACATTTAGAATAAAATAGCACTACAATCAGTTTTGAAGTCATGTGTATTATAGTAAACTTCACAAAAGTTAGCAATTGTGTATAGAAAAATAAAAGCAGTTATATATTCAGAGGCATGTACATGTGAGCCTCTGTGGAAATTTGTAGAAAGGTGTAATCATATAATGGTGTAATAAATGGACACATATTCTATTTGAGATTGTGAGTTTCAAGCAAAGTCAGTAGAAATATAATATCCTGTACTTTGAACATGGTGTTACAATCAAATTTTGAAGGGCAGTGTCTCATCCTCTTTTCAGGTATGCAACGGTGCCAGTCATTTCCCTTGAAATAGAAGCTATAAGTATAGAGTGTAATTCTTGTGTGTCCACAAATGGGTGTGATCCTTGTATTTTACTGGGTAACACATATCTGTAAATAGAAGGTTAATTTTAATCATTTGATGTTTTCTTCTAATGTCCAACTCCTTTCCATGATGCTGTCACTGTATTAGTGATTTATGCCAGGCAGTGGTCAAAAGATGAAGTTCTATGTCAGAGAACAAATGTACTTTCTTTTGCATCTTTCCATGATAATTCAGCTTTGCTTGGATGGCCTGCCCTCTGAAGCTAGCATCTGCTTTTCAAAGACATGATGCTGTTTGTTGGGAATGGAAGTTCATCCTTCAAGGAACTTAAAGGAGAATCTTAAAAAATACACAAAAATATCTGCAATGGTAAGCTAAATGAAGTTAAGAGGGTCCCAGAAGCCAAAAGAAGAAAAAAAATTATTGGGTCAATAAAGAAAATTGTCATAGAGATTTTGTA
This sequence comes from Thryonomys swinderianus, assembly GCA_004025085.1. Taxonomy (NCBI): domain Eukaryota; kingdom Metazoa; phylum Chordata; class Mammalia; order Rodentia; family Thryonomyidae; genus Thryonomys; species Thryonomys swinderianus. Next base: position 21,740 of record PVIC010013393.1, read on the forward strand.
ATTCATCTTGAAGCCTGGATAAAATCTTATCCAAAGAAATAGACAACTGATGTACAAGCAATGGGACTACTAGTGGGTAGACAGAAATATCAGTGGGTTACTGTGTTTGAATGATATTTACCGAAGGAATATGAAGACATGGGAGAACAGACTAGAAAACTAAGGGAGATACATATTACTGAACTGACTAGTTTTTCTCAATAGTGGTTCCAAAAGAGAATTAAGCATTTTATAACATATATACATACATATGTGTATATGTACATGTATACATGTACATATACACGCGTGTGTGTATATATATATATAATTTTCTTAACTCTTCCAAAGTTGGTACAATAACCATCAGCAACCTAAATGCAGAAAATGAGTTCATTTACTACATACAGTGAGTGCTTAGACATTTGGTTTAATTCTGTCCACAAACCTCGAGTGAGAAAGGGAGACCTAGATTCAAGATAATGAGGAACTGTGGAAAGGATTTGAGTTGAAATGTGATATCAGACATGTGTGTTTTAGGAAATTATAACTGACACCAGTGTTCAGGATACTTTGAGATATAGAGAAATTAGAGATTATTAGATCTTTAAAAACCTGCAAGGTAATGAGGGAAATAGAAATGGAAACAAAAGGTGAAGGGTACATAGGATTTATTAATTCATTTTATATATACTGCATAAATGTATCAGGTATTATGGTCCCTGTGATGAACAGAAGTAGACATATCTATTAATCACCTAATAAAGAATTAGACTTTAGGCAAATAAGAACAAATACCTATGAATTTCTAACAGGGATAAATATCATGAAGGAGAATGTTTCAGATCATGTAACTGATAGAATATCTACTATACCAAGTTTTTATGTAATTGAGGGCAGGCTAAAGTTCCCACCAAATGAGGCTTTATTTGTACATGATAAAAATAAGATTTATTTTACTGTTAGAGGAAGACTGACATTTTAAATCAATAACTAAGACTAGGAAAACAGTTTCCTGTTTGCTCTTTCTGATCATGGAGATTTATTTTCAATGAGGGTGGACTTCCCTAGAAATTATAATCTGGTAGCCTAGGTCCGCAGGTTATGAAAAGTCACTGGTTTATTCTTCCATTCCAACTCTTAGTATGAAATATTTTTCTGAGACTTGTAATTCTTCCATAAGAGGACAAACAAACTACAGTTTTCTTCCTTGTAGGTTGTACCTGCTTACTTGCTGCATTTTATCCACTGTTCCTTCAGAAAATAATTCTACTTGGACATGCTCAGGTAGATTATCTTAATTTGAGAAAGAAGCAAAACTCAAGTAAAAGCAAGTGAATAGAAGCTATAAGGAAAGGAGTATAATTTTTTTAAAAAAAGTTTAAATGGTTATTACAAATCTCTTATTGAAGATATCAACGTGATTCATTCACTGATATATTTAGGTCTTACATAAGCATTTCTATTAACATAATTGTTGAGATAGAAGTCTCATTAAAGAGATTTTTTTATGGTTTGTCCTATTTGAAATTGATACTTATATGCTGACTTCAAAGAATTTCAGAAACAATTCGGAGATAAAACATAGTCATACCTGATTCCTTGAATTGGAAGTTCTAATTTTTCTTCTTTATTGTATCCATGTCCAATTTTGTTTCAAGTGAGGATTTCTAAATTAACAAGCCATTGTAATAAGTGACAGAGTTCCCATTTCTGAACATCTAGCTACTTGAGTCTTGATACTGGGGAGTAACCAAAGGTGATAGTGTCTTTGCCTTGCCCCTGCTGAGCTGACCACAGTATGAAGAAACTATAGAAATGGAGTTCATTAAGAACAGTGAGTGTTCTGATTATGTTCTTGCTGATAATATTTTCTACTAAAGGGTGAGTGTCTCCTAGGAAAAATCAGTAAAGCAAACTGATGAGTTTTTGAAAATGAAGAAGTAAATGTGAGAGTAAATCTGAAAATGTGTAGGTAAATCTAGACCTTGATATGGGAAATGCACCACAGTTTGAGATATTATGGTCGTGTTGTGAAATACATGCTCATAGAAAGTGAACTAACAAGGGATGTAGAAAAATAAATGGCTGAGCTGCTTTAAGTAAATCCTTTTGAAAAATGATAAAGCTGTTTGTCTACATAGAAATCCATGAAATTACAATTTGTATGGGACCGTGGGATTTTAATTAGATCCAAACACATGAAATTTGTATTATTCAATATGGTGGCTACTAGCTAACTGTGTTTAATTGTTCAGATTTTCTATTCTTTCCTATGCTATAATCCTCTGAGGAACACTGTCTTATTTCTTTCTTGTCCATGTATTATATACTCCTTAACTAGCTGCTAGCAGAATGTAAGGCATAGAATCAGAATCTCAGGAGGAAAATATTCTAAAGCTTACATTATCTAGTCCCATTTCTTCCATTAAAGAAAAACACGTTTTAGAATCACTCACTCTGTCCTTATGCAAATATAAAATTTCCCTTTTATTGAGTTAGAATGAGGTTGGTAATTGCCAACAATGGTCCTAATTCTTCCCTCTAGGACGTGTCTACTCTCTCTTCTGTCCAACATTTTCTTAAATATTTAATATAAATGTAATAAAATCAAATAAAATGTCATCTATTTTTAGTCCTAAGTGGGAGATATTATCAGACTCTGCCACTATATATGAACAATTACTACCTAACTAGTAACAGCAGTAACTACGACATACTGAATCCTTAACAGTCATGAGAAGGTGGACCAGAGATTGTATGCGTACATACATTCATTAAGTTAATGTATAGGTACAACCAACAAGGTAATTACTGTTGCTTCCTAAATTTGGCAGTTGACAGAGGAGTTTTCATAATGATCAGTCTGATCTATCATTCAAGTCTGACTAGAAAGCTTGTGTTCTTTTACTTTTGTACACTCCTTTATATAGATTGCAAGCATATGCCTTATTACTGACCATATGATTCTGTTAAATTGTAATGTTCTTTAAACTTTGTCCTTTTAAAATGGTTGATCTGTGGGCTGTGGAAATAACCTATGCAATCCTCCTTAAATAATGTAATTTAAGAGGAACTGGTTTAAACAAGATTAGGAGGCAGATGGCAACATGAAACAGGCTTTTCTTAAGCCTCATCTACCATGGAGTATCTAGAGAGGTTGCCTCGTCAGCATTCAGGAAGAGGAAGCAGCATGCAGACCCAGCCAAGGCATCTTTACTTCCTCTAAATGTTCAGTTAAATCTAAGTAACATTTAATTCTGAAGTTTTTTTTTTTTCTTTTGGTGGTACTGAGGATCAAACTCGGGCCTTTCTACTTCTAAGGTAGGAGCGGTACCACTTGAGCTAAATCCACAGCAATTCTGAAGTTTCTTATGAATATATATTTCCATAATTCAAGAATAATAAATTAATAGGAAAGATGATGCATATTAAGTGGACCCTCAAATTATGACTGGCCTGACATATGAGCAACTTGGGTTATGACCAGAATTTAGTTTTAGCTTCAAAGTCTGTAGTTATGACCCAAATGTTGGACACTTGTGCTTCTGGATGACCGCAGATACAGATTTAACTTTTCAAGAATCCTGGAAGGAACCTTATAACATCCTTTCCGTGTGGGGTTAATTGAGAAATCCTGGGTCAGTGTCTCTTTAAGGACACTAAAATCTGCTGGTACACAGGAGGGAGACTTCAAAGGCTTTGTAAAGGAGCCTGGGTCTTCACTGGACCAATTTCAGTTACAACTAGCCCTCATGAACTAATTCGGTTTGTAAGTCAAGGGTACACTGCCTATATACACGTGATATATACAATATGCCTTGTATGATGTTAAAGATTTATGTATGTAAGATATATGTAATTTTTTAACCCAAAGTACAGATTTATAGTTTATTAAAACTATGGAAATGCTTGAGACTAAGTTTAATATTACTCCCCAGTCTAGGTCCTCTATAGTCTTCTAATAATTGGAAGCATAGTTATCCAAATCTTTGTGCTTATGCATACTCTTTTCTGACTTTCATTGTTATTTTTCCATGAAATTCTGAAATTTCTAGAATGGACTGTGAAGTGCCTAACAGTTTCTTCTGAGAAAAGTACATTTTGAATTTATAGAACTTGCTCTATTATTTTCCAAAACATGTTGCAGTCCAGCATTTTCTTTTTTTTTTTTTTTTTGGAGACAGGGTCTTGCTTTGTAGTTCAGGCTGGCCCTGAGCTCATTATGGTGCCCAGGCAAGCTGCCGCAAACTCAGCAATCCTCCTGTCTTTGCCTCCTGAGTGCTGGGATTACAGGCGTGAGCCACCACGCCCAGCATTATATGTGGTAACTGAGGATCGAACTCAGGTCCTTACGCTTGCGAGGCAGGCGCCGGAACCACTGAGCTAACCCTCCGGCCCTTTTTTTTTTTTTTTTTTCAGTCCAGCATTTTCAAAACAATGGTGAGACCTAGTTTTTCTCTGCAACTTCTCTCTACCTCTAGATGTCATAAAAATTTTAAATTCTGGATAAGCTAATGAGTGAAAAGGTTATATTTCACTTATGTTATACAATCCGAATGTCTACTGATACTGAAAATCTTTTTGCACATAATGGCTATTTTTATGTCCTTTGTAGTTTGCCTGGTAATATCATTTGGTAAGTTTTCTATGCTTTGTTAATTTAGTTTTACTAATTAGACTCAGTGAATATTGCAGTATTAGCCCTTTGTTGGTCTTTCTTATTCAAAAAGCTTTCCTCAGTATATTGGTCATTTGTTTTTGATTATAGGAGTTTAGACAAACTATAAGTCACAAAGTAGGGTTATTTTAAACTCTCTTCCATGTGTTAAATTCTTTCTATAATTTTTCATACTTATCTGTAAATTTTCATACTTTTCTCCATGAAATTTATTTTTATACTTATATAGGATAGGATTTAAGTTTTTAATGTCATTAACAAAAACAGGAAGGCTACTTTTATATGATGAATTGAAATTTTTCCATATATTTCCATAATTTGAAAAGAAGTAGCTAGAGTGATGTTATCTTAAAGGTAAGAGTTCAGCTGACCCTTCGGTTTCTTTCATAATTATGTCTCTTGAGATTATTTTTCTCTGAGATCAAGTGTCATACTTTGCTCAAGATTTCAATTTGTACCTCATAGCTGCTTTTATAATTTGAAATCCTTTAAAAGTTTTATTTTTTCATATATATGTATATCTATCTATATATATCTTTTTTCTTAGGTCACTTGAGAAAAGATTTCAAATTTCTTAAACCCAATTATGACTGTAGCTCTCATACCTTGATATATCAGACTCTGGCAGATTAGCAGGTGGTGGGGGCATGGTGGTTCCCTGGGGACTCAGAGAGAATGAGCAAACAGACCTTCTCTACAGTATGGGGAAGAAACCTCTCTGTTGTTTTCCCAAAGAGCTTACTGGCATGTTCCAGATATAGGGCCTGGCTAAGTGGAAGCTACTAGCATTTACATGATGTGACTCTACAAGTCACAAAAGGAGTTGGGAGTGTTGCTGAAGGGTAGGACACTCATCTAGCATGCATAAAACCCTGGGTTCCATCCCCAGCACTACACAAAACAAAACAAAACAAAACAAAATCACAAGAAACAGATGATTTCTTCATGCACTTGAGACTGCTTACGATGTCCCAACCTGGAAGAGAGACAAACTTTACTTTTACTTCCAGTCTCTTACAGTAGGAAGCCTTCCTTGATTTCTTTCCTTGAAATCTCATAGGAATGGCTTCAGCCTCTGACGCCCCCTGGTTCACCAGAAGTGTGCCCACCTGAGGTGATGGCTTACTTTCCTCAGGGTACTAGGGAGTAAGAGCAGGGCAGTGCTATGTGACCAATACACCATTACCCCCAATCCCACAGAAATGACTTCAATATTTTAGACATGACTTGGTCAGATAAACATACAAATCTTTTGTGGTAGTCCTATAAAAATTTATCTCTTGAACATTTTGGAATCAACTGCAACCAAATTTAAGTGCTTGTCTCTTTGAAGTGTGATATAATCTGAATTTGGAGAGGAGGGAGAACCTTCTGCGAAACATTTTAGAATTTGAAGGCTGACTACTTACTATGTTTATATCTAAATGTCTCTTTCACAAAGTCTCGTGAGTGGGGCTTTGGGCAGGTGACTGGATCATGGGGTCGTGACACTCATCAGTAGATTAGTCTACTGATGATGAGTTTATAGCTGTTATGTTGGGAGGAGGAAGTGGGTCACTGGGGGCGTGGCTTGGAATGGCCTACCTTCCTCCTTCCTGATTTCTCTGTTCTTCCTACCATGCTATGAGCTATTTCTCCTGTTTTGCTCTTCTGCCAACAGCCTTGCTTTGGAGCCAGCTGACTACGGACTAAAAGCTTAACAAATTGTAAATAAAAAACAATCCTCTCCTCCTTAGAGCTGTGAATTTTGGGTTTTTGAATCTCAGCAGTGAAGAAAGTAACTATGCCCCTGACCCACTTGGATTTTAATTTCTTAATGAGGACGATCCTGTTTTGCTCTCTGGTTATGTGTCTAATCATAATCACATGAGTATTTTTCTGCTGTCCTAGATGCAGATTTCCCTGTACATCAATCATCCGAAGCAGTGGCAGGAGCCCTGGGCTCCCCATGTGTTTCATCACCCTCTTGCAGAAATGATTTTCACTTTCCTAAGCATTGCTGCTATGGTCTCTGCTGTCATTTCCTCAGCACCATCTGTGGACTGATATTTGTGGGGATTTGTATGGATTCTAAGTAAGAATTCAACTCAATAGGCCAGCTTATTTAGTTTTTAAGAGAAAAGAAAGTAATTGATCAGTTCCTATTCTGGTCTCTTCTCCCTTCCCGCTCTCCTCCCCATTCTACCCTTACATGAAGATATTTTTACAGCTTTGAAATGGAATCAAATTTCCAGGCTGCACAATTAAATTTCAGTCAAAAAATTTCACTTACCAGAATGCTCACAATACTAATAGTGTTGTTAGAAATAAGACACTTGATTAAAAGGCGGCACACTTGTCTATATCTATAATGTGCATTCCTAATGAGTCTTAGCAGGAGGCTGATTCACATGAAAATGCACAATTAGCTCATCCAAGTTTAATACACTATTATCTACACCCAGGCCCTCTCTTCATTACCATTTGAATGCACTGTTTTCTTTGGAGTTTTGTGAAGGAAGCAAATCCCTATATATGGCACACAGTTCTAGTTCTCATTTGTCTGCATTTGCCCTTTAGACAAAAGGCCAAAACAACGTGCTCTTTGATGCATTAATTTTCAATCTCTAGCTATTTTAAAAATTGTAATGTAGCTCATTTCTTTTTCCAAGGGACTGTAGTCACTGTACAATGTGGAAGTAGATATAGCCAAGGGATTTGTTTGTTATTCTAAGTGGTGCCACATCATCTTTCTCCTGTAAATGCTGCATAAAAGGAGCTGCTTTAAAGAACTGTTGAAATTCAGTGAAAAAAATATTCCTTGAATCTATAACCAATTAGAGTCCATCACTGTCTGGAATTTGGAATCTGGGATAACTTGTTTACTGAAATAAAAACTGAGAAAACAAAAGTTCCATTTATTTCCTATCAAGGTTATGATATGGTCTTTATTAGTTTTTCCTGTTTCTGGAATGCCATACCCCTTCATTCTACCAACTATCTTGGTATACAAAATTCCATTTAATCTGAAGCAAATGGAATTAACAGTATATTAAAAATATTTAAATGTTTAATAATTCATTTCCTATTTTTCCTCTCATTTTGGGACATCATTTATATTGAGCCCTTCAAAGAAACTTAATTGTACAAGAGCAAATAGTTTTCTTATGACATAAATGGTAGTTTCTATTCTTCAGTAATGAATCATATAGGACATTTTACTAAACATGTAGTCATTTTGGAATAATCTAGTTGGTTATTACCTTGGAGATTTATACAGTAAAAGACCTGTAACATACTTGGGGTGTACAAATAGTAAAAACTGTTACCCATAGATAATTATTAAGACTAATTTGCTAAGGATAAGGAGAAAAAGGCTTATTGAAGGGTGGGTGACATATTAGAACATAAATAATATATCCTAACTAAAGCTCTCTACCTTAGTTTATCAAACACTTTTCTCAGTTTCTCAGGATTGCTGAATTATCTCTTTCCTATTCCTGGCAGCATCTGTAAATAATAATAACAATCTGTGCACCATTTTTGTGAGGATTAGAGAGAAAATTACAAAACATCTAGTAATATACAAGTTCATCAAGATCACAGGATATGAGATAAGTAATCAATTGTATTTCTAAACACTAGCAGTCATAATCTGAACTAGAAATTAAGAAAATTCTATTGATGATTATGTCAAATAGTGAAGAATAAATTTAAAAAATAAAGTGTAAGATATGTATATTGAAAAGTGTTGGTGGGGAAATTAAAGAAGATCTAATAAATAGAAAGTCCATCTTTATGGATCAGAAAATTTCATAAGGAGATCATAATAATCTTCAGTTGATTTATGTTGCCTATCAAAATCCTAGCCGATTTATTTTCAGAAACTTACAAGTGAACCCTAAAATTCATTTGGAAATGCAAGGGAGCCCATATAGCCACAGTAGTTTTGAAAAAGAAAAGCAAATTTGAGGGAATCACATGTCCAATATCAAAAACATCTACAAAGTAACAGTAATATTATGTTGGCATAGGATAGACATACAGAACAATGTGACAGTATCAAGAGTCCATCTAAATCTATATATCTCTGATTGATTTTTGACAAAGATCCCAAGAAAATTCTCTGTGTGTGTGAAAAATGGTCTGTTCCACAAATTGTGCTGGGACTACTGGATATTCATAAGAAAATGAATGAATTTGCATCCCTGCTTCACATCATACATAAAAATTAAACATAAATGATACTAAACTTAAATGTAAGAGCTAAAACTATAACATTCTAAGAAAACTTTATGATCTTGACTTAGACAATATTGTTTAGTTGTGACTCCAAAATATCCGCCAATAAAAGAAAATATCAATCATAAGATGAATTTAATCAAAATTAAAAACTTTTCATTTTTCAAAGGTCACAAGAAAAATGACCCAAAGAATGGAAGAATATTTAATATCAAAATCCTCAATAATATATTAATAACTTTTAAAATATAAGAACCTAAATATGCAATGGACTTGGGTAGGGTGGTACTTGCCTATAATTCCAGGACTCTGCAAGAATGAGGCAAGAAGATCATGAGTCTGAGCCTAACCTGGGTAATTTAGTGAGAAGTCATTAAAAAAAAAAAAAAAAAGGAAAGCTTGGGGATGCAGCTCAGTGGTAAGGTCCTAGTTTCCATCTCAAGTACAAAACCAAGACACAAAAACAATGAATTTGAATAGGTGTGATACCATATACAAATGGACAAAAAACACATGAAAAGATGCTCAGTGTTACATTAATCACAAAGTAACCAAAGTCAGTGATATACTACTTCACAGCCAAGTGGCTACACAAAAAGAAAATAAATGTTGGCAAAATTAGAATCCTCAAAAGCCATTTAGGAAAGTAGTTGGCAGATCGTCAAAGTAAAGTGACTACATGATCCAAGGATTTCATTTCTGTATCTATACAAAGAAATGAAAATACTTGTCCACACATAATCTTGCACCTAATGACCAAAAATGTAACAACTTTATCAAATTTTGTATAAACAGAATGTGACATATCCAGGTAATGAAGTATATTTAAATATCAACAAGAATGAAATCCCAAAAAATGCTACAAACCAGATGATCCTTGAAAATACTATCTTAAGTGAAAGAAGTCTGTTGCAAAAGAGCAGATAATGTGTAATCCCATGTAGGTGAAAAGTCCAGAAAAGACATTCATAGAGATAAAAACCATACATCAGTGGTAACCTAAAAAGGGAACAGAGTAGATAGTCCTAGTGGGTATAGTTTACTTTAGGGAAGAAGAAAATGTTCTAAAATTAAATTATGGTGATGGTCAGACAACACCAAATATATTAGAAACAATGGAGTAATAGATTTTAAATGAATAAACTTTATGCCATTCTCAATAAAGCTCTTAAAATACTACAAACATATAACAAACTCCCTAGCTCATAATTATTATTCAAGTCTCAGTTATTGATATTTTGCTCAATATTGCAATCAATATTTATTGGCTATGGATCATGTGTTAGTTTTCTAGACAATAGACATAGAAATAAGCAAGGCCGGCAAGTTTTGTGTGCTGTTACTGTGTTTTGGGAAAGGCATTGAAAAGTAAACAAATGAACAAAACTGAAGAAAAACTCAGGTTCTATTATAAAAATTTCCTGAAATTTTTTAGTTAGAGACAGGGTCTCACAAAAACACTAAATGTCTAGAGTGCTGGGATTACAGGCCTTCACTATCACATTCTGATTTTCTAGTTTATTTTATGATTAATAGAACCAGTTACAACAGATAGAATGAATAGACGGGAAATGCTTAATGAATTTATAAACATCAAGGATTTTTAAAACAATCATAAAGCAGATTGAACCGAGGACCTCATGCATGCTAAGCAACCACTCTTATTAAGAGTTACTAAGTTGCTTTTTCCTTGCTGGGAGAAAATATCCAACACCCATAGTTTGAAAGAGGAGAGATTTAATTTGGCTTAGGTTATAATCTCTGGTCTCCTCGCTTCATGGCACAAACAGGATGAGGGAAAGACCCAGTTAGAGGAAAGCTGCTCACCTCATGGCGGCCATGAAGCAGGAGGGAAGATCTACTCTTCCAGGTCATGCCTCAGGGACTGCCACTTCTCAGCGCATCCCTCCTCCTCCTAACAAGTCAGCTATAGTGCCCTCATAATCCAATGGCCTTTCTAAACACATAATGCTTCTGGGGTCATTTTAGATCTAAAATGTAACAGCTAAATCTCCAGGACTCCCTCCCTTTTAAAACTTTTTTGAGATAAAATCTCACATAGTTGCCCAGGCTGGCCTTGAAGTTGCCATCCTCTTGCTTCAGCCTCTTGAGAAGTTGAGAGAACAAACATATGTTTGCCATGCTTTGCAACATCAAGTATTTATACAAGTATTATTTCAAACCACAACTTATTGCAGGATATGAGTATAAATTTTCTGTGCTGGGCAAAGCTGTAATTATAAGATCAATAGCCCTGTAACTTGGTTGTCTTGGGGTCCTGATCGGAAAAGAGTTAGAACAGACTCGCATGGCTAAATTCAGGGAGAGGAAGATGAACCTTTAGGATTTGTACTGAGCAAAGAGAACTTTGGAACATTTTATCTGTGTAGGAAACAAGGAAAGGGGATGTAACTAAAACCTCTGTAGTTAAGTTCTAGTTTCCTGTGAGCCCAGCAGTAGAAGGCAAATTAATAAATAGATGGAAATGATATTTAGAGAAGAAGCTGAGTTTGGGCCTGATCCATGGTATTTTGGGCAGCAAAGACAAAAGATCCAAGTTTGCCACACTTTTATTCAGTACATTTGCAGTAACAAATGTAACAGGTCACTCAGAGGGCAGTGGGCTGGGACATCTTAGAACAATGAGGTGTTATATAGATGAAGATCCTGGTATAATTTCTATCCAGGAACATCACAGCATATGGGACTACTATGGGTCTTATAGGAGGTGAAGATAGAGTGGACTTCTCAGGTCTGGATATGCCATAGCTAGCCTGAAGGCAGGAAAGCTAGGCCTAATCATAATTTTAATTGTGTAATTATTTTTCCCAAAATTATATATGACTGTTCCCAACACATAGATGTATAGGTTTCTTCCCAGTGTAAGGGAAAACTCTGAAATGAAATATAATTTTGTAAAAACAGGAAAAACATAGGAAAATTCAAGATGGAGAAAATATGTTCAAACAACTTCTGTTTATATTTTTTAGAATTCTTATAAACATGAGACTTGATTATATATTACAACATGGTGATTAATCTGGATAGAAGAACAAGAGATTGATGTACTGGCAGAAAGATACTTTAATAAACCACTCGATTATAGAATGGAGTGCCCTTTTGAATGAAAAGTTACAGTTCAGATCAAGTAGAATTTAGAGCAGTTCATTTAAGCAACATAAAAGATTAAGTAAAGTCAAAAGGATCAAGATGTGATGTGCATATGTGCCAGTTCCTCATGATGTATGTATTCATTATGTAACACAAATATATACTAATAAAAAGAGATGAATTAAAATGTGTACCTCAAAAAAAGGTAACCGAAATAGATTTCAATGAAATGGAAACATGTTTAGATAAACCACATGTAAACATGGAGTGTGGTTGGTTTGCTTACACTGTAGAAGGTATAAGTAAGGCAACTGCATAAGTCCAGCTAAAACATGGACTCATGAGTGGAAATAATATTACTGAACATGAAGCAAGAAATTTTAAAAATACATGGTTAAACATTCACCAGGGCCGGAGATTTAGCTCAGTGGTTCCAGCGCCTGCCTTACAAGTGCAAGGCCCTGAGTTCGATCCCGGTAACCACATACAATACTGGGCATGGTGACTCACGCCCACCAGCAATCAATACCACATACCACAGTGCTGGGTGTGGTGGCTCACGCCAGTAATCCCAGCACTTGGAAGGCAGAGGCAGGAGAATTGCTGAGTTCAAGGCTTGCCTGGGCTACATAGTGAGCTCAGGGCCAACCTGAACTATAAAGTGAGACCCTGTCTCAAAAAAACAAAAAACAAACAAAAACCATTCACCAGCAAGTTTGACAAAAGTACAGTAAGTTTCTTAAGGATAGGGGAAAAATTCTACCCCAAGAGATACATAGGAAGAAAAACAACAGCTTTTCAGAAGTTTCTAAAGTAGGAGTCTGGGAAGATGAGCTCTGAAGGTCTGTCAGGTAATTTTGTGCAATGTGGTCAGGAAAGAGCACAAGGTTCTTTGTCAAGGTTGTTGATCTCCTTAAGTTGAATGAGTGTATAGCAGAGTGTCATTTACTACAAAAATATTATCAATCATTGGGGCTAATTAATCATTTTTGTACAACATGAGATAATTCTACAGTGTCCCAAGACATATTTATCATCAGTAAATCACAGAGAATGATACTAATTATTCTCACTTATCTTCTCACTTTTCTAAACAAATGAAAGGACAGAATTACAAACTTAGCAGAATGTCATAATCAAGTTTGCACTTCTAGCAAAAGTTGGAGAGCTAATTTTACATTAAAAATGTCACCATGGAGAGCTACTTCTGATGAGAATGGAGGAGAATAGGAAAACTTTTCCATCTTCTAATATTGAGAAAACCCCAGATAAATTAAAAATCAACACTTTCCCCTTGGAAAAAAGTCCTTATAGTGTGTTGGATTAAGAATATACACATTGGATCAGGGATTTAGCTCAGTGGTTCCGGCATCTGCCTGGCAAGTGCAAGGTTGATCCCTGGTACCACACACCACAATGCTGGGCGTGGTGGCTCATGTCTGTAATCCTAGCACTTGGGAGGCAGAGGCAGGAGGATTGCTGTGAATTTGAGGCCAGGCTGGGCTACATAGTGAGCTCAGGGCCAGCCTGAACTACAAAGTGAGACCCTGTCTAAAACCAACCAACCAACCAACCAACCAAACAAACAAACATTTAATTCTAGAGAAAGATATATATTTCATAGTGAAGCAAGGATGAGAAGTTGCTTTTGTGTCTTGGACCAGTTACTCAGTCTAGGTGCTGGTGAGTAGAGAATTTTAAAGTAAATTTGCCATAGGAGAGGTTGCATTTGGTGACAGAGTTTAGTACCTGGCACAAGAAGTTAGAGCATCAAATCAATCCCTTCAAAAAAGAAATAAAGGGGAAATTAATGAGCAGAAATTAATAAAAACCCAATCAGAGATAACATAGAATTAACAACACCAGTAGTTGACCTGTTTTTGGTAGTACTAGAGATACTACCTAGAGGTCCTACCAGGACCTCATGCAAGCTAGGCAAGTGATCTACCATTGAGCTGGTCTCAATAAATTGCCCTGGGTGGGCTTTAATTTGCTATGCTTCTGCCTCATTCTTCCTAGTAGCTGATATTATAGGCATGCAGTGCCACAGATGGTCAATAATTGATTCTTGGGCAAGAATAATAAAATTGATAAACCTCTGACAACAGATTTCAAGAGAAAATGAGTTAAAATTACTAAATGTTAGGAAACTAATAAAGATCATATAATATAAGCTACTCATTTAAATAAAGTAACGGAATGTTAACTATCAAATATTTAGATGCAAAGAACAATCCCCCAATGGCAATTTACCAAAGCTGAGGTGAGAAGAATAGAATATGTGAGCAACACCTTAACCAATACAGACATTTAATATAAAATTTAAAAATTGAAAATAGAACACAAGGTTTCTAACAGTTGTAACTGAATCAGTTTATCTGTATTGCCAGATTATGAGAGAAAAAAATGACTATCTGAATAAATATATGTTTTTAATATGCAAAAGAATTCTCTCTCTCTCTCTCTCTCTCTCTTTCTCTCTAGTACTGGGAATTGAACTCATGACCTTGTGCTTGTGAGGTACATAACAGAACCACAGAGCTAAATCCCCAAAAGAGATTTTTCTTAATTTGATAAAGTATACTTATAAGAAAATCTATAATAAATATAATTTATGTGTTATATTAAAAAATGTGCTTTCCAGACTTAGGAACAGAACATGTTATCACTGTTTCTATTTGATGCTGTCCTGGATGATTTCAGTCAGTGCAGTAACTCGAAAGAAGTGAATGACATATAAATTGGGAAAAAAGCTATTTATACTGTTTTTTAAAATTGAATTCTTTATTGGTACATTTTATGTACAGCTCACAATCTCACTCAACATTGGGGAATTTGTACCAGTATATGACACAAATTAATTCTCATTTTTACCCAAATCCCCACCCATAACCCCACCTCCTATATACATGTTATTTCTTTTTCTTTCCAAATAATATTTATTCTTTCCCCTCATTGCTTTCCCCTACCACATTCCCTTTGAATATTTCCTATTTCATAAAATCTATCATACATTCTAGAACTCATTTACCTGTAGATGTAAATGTAAGAAAGTTATTTATAGTTAGAGATCTAGTGTGAAGGAAATTCAAATTCAAAGGAATATGGATAGATCAGTGGAATTTTAAAGTAAATTTGGTAAGGTTGCTGGATAAAATATTGATGAATTGGGGGCCAGAGATTTAACTCAGTGGTTCTGGTGCCTGCCTAGCAAGCGGAAGGTCCCTGGATCAATCCCCAGTAACCACTACAGTACCTGGTGTGGTGACTCATGCCCACCAGCAATCAGTACTACACACCAGCAATGCTGGGCGTGGTGGTTCATGCCTGTAATCCCAGCACTCAGAAGTAGAGGCAGGGGAACTGCTGTGAGTTTGAGGCTTGCCTTGACTACATAGTGAGTTCAGGCCCAGCCTGAACTATAGACTCTGTCTAAAAACAAAAAAAGAATTAAAAAATATCAGAAATTAATAAGTACATATTTAAAAGTAAATAAAATCAACTAGTAGGAGTTTAAAAGTATCATTGATCATAAAGTAAGAACGTACAGAATCCTAGAATAAATCTACTAAAGCGTACATAAAATATATAGGAGAATATTACAAAGCATTTGCAAAAGCAATAGATAGGCAAAATAAATGAGATGCACCATGGTAAGAGATGAGAAGGTTCAATATTGTAAATAATGTTTTCTAAACCTTAATAAAAGATGTATAGATTTAGTCAACTTAGTCCTAAAGTAATTAGTAGAGTTTGACAAGGTGATTTTAAAATTTATCCAGGGATGTAGAGCATTTCGCAGAAGGAAACAAAGTTGAAAGAATTACTCTTATCAAATGACAATAGTATTGATGAAGTTTTAAGTAGTGTAATGCGGTATTAATGCTAATATATACAATTAGACCACTGGGATAAATTGAGTCCCAAAATAAATCTATACTTAATAGATTAATGATAAGGTTTATACTTTGCAGTGACAGAGAAAAGTGTTTTGAAAAGATAATGCTAGATCATTTGGATACCCAAGTGAAAGAATTAATCCCTATCCCACATCACAATTCAAAATCAATTCCAGATGGATCATGGACCTTAATATGAAAGTGCAAACAGTGATTTATTTTAGAATAGATTACACATAAAAATCTTTTTAACTTGGTGAGAAAATGTTTTCTTTTTTTTTAATTGAATTCTTTATTGGTACAATTTATATACATCTCAAAATCACATATAACATTGGGAAATTTGTACCAGTATATGCCACAAGTTAATTCTCATTTTTACCCATATCCCTACCCACTCCCCCCCTCCTCCCCCCTTTATACATGCTCTTTTATTTTCTTTCTGTATCATATGTATTCCTTCCCCTCATCACATTCCCACACCAAGTTTCCTATAGAAATATTCCACTCTATAAAAGCTGTCCTACTTTCTAGAACTCATTTGCATCTACAGGTGTTCATGCCAAAGAGAAGATCCGGATATTGTCTATCTGTGATCT
>PVIC010013394.1:0-38157 GCA_004025085.1 Thryonomys swinderianus
AACTCAGCAATCCTCCTGCCTCTGCCTCCTGAGTGCTGGGATTACAGGCGTGAGCCACCACACCCGACAGTTTTGTTTTACTTCTAAGGCCCTAGCTTTTCAAAGACAGGTAATTTAGTGGTAAAGCACTTGCCTACCATGCCTACCATGTGGCCCTGGGTTCCATCCCCAACACCAAACAAAACCAACCAAACAACTAAACAAAATCCTGGCAGGCACCTTTTTGAGCTCGTGGCTTCCCTCCAGTCCCTCTTCTTTTTTGGCTCTCATAATTCACTTTCTCCCGGAGTTATCTACGGATGTTTTATGTTCTATTTACCCAGAGGTGGGTGGGTGGGTGGGTGGGAAGGCACATCAGTCAGCTCAGTCTTCCCCATTGCTGGGTCTGGACACACTGTAGGTATTTGCTTTCATGCGATTCTGGCATTCACAGAAGCAACTCTGGGGCAAGTGCTGGCCTGGGCAGAGTGCTGTGGCTCACCTCCGCCCATGGCAGATTGAAGTGCTCCTCTCACCTCTCTCTAGTGGACAGGACAAAAGCCACTGTGGTCTGAACGTATCCCCCAAGCCTCAAAGAACCTTGATCCACAAATTAACATGTTCACGGTTTTGGAGATGGGGCCTTTGGCGGGAATAGGACTTGATAAGATCCCGAGCTTGCGCTCTGTGTTGGGACTTTGTAAGAGGAAGCGGCCTCAGCTGATGATGCCAATTCTTTGCTGCCATGGGATGCCCTCCACCATGCTATGACCCAGCAAGAGGTCCTTGTCAGATGCTGGCACTGTGCTCTTAGACACCCCTGCCTCCCTAACTGTGAAAAACAAATTTCTTTATAAATGACCTGGTCTCAGGTATTACAGCAGCACGAACAGACAAAGGCAGAAGCCAAGGCCCTTTCTTTGTCTTGGTCTGACTGGTGGGAAGGCCTCTAACATATTGTGAGCTTCAAGCCCCAACTTACCATCCCTTAGGTAGAAGGAGGATGCCAGGCCAGTCCACATCCCAGGGATTTTGTTAAAATGCCAATGTGGGAAAAAAGACAGGGCAGCACAGGGAACTCCTTCCACCTCATCATGGCAGACTTCACAGCATTGGGACCTTTTGGTAAGTATCTTTGCAGTGAATGAGAGGAAACAGAAATTCCTGCAACAGTGAGACCCCATCTTCTTGCTTGTGCTCTCTGACTTGCCACCTGTCTTCCCAGTGCTCAGGATAGTGATCCCCAAACTTTGCAAACCGTATATGCTATACCTGCTCAGTAAGCAGACTTGATTTAAGCCAGGAAAATTCTTTAATTACTGCTGGTACTTCTGGCTGGGTTCTGGGAAGGAACTAATTTAAGCAGCAGTCATTCAACCTAAATACTATAAATGTAATTTCGTTATTTGGTCTGTCCAGGTCACGAGGAGGGAGTTAGAGCAACTGTTCTTGCTGAGTTCCTGTTGGAACTACAATTCCTCCCTCACTCCTGCGGCTGACAATCCATGGACAACTCACCTTGTGGTTCCCAAGTCACCTGTCCCCCTACCTGGGTCATGACTGAGTGCCCTCTGCCTGCTCAAGGAAGGTGAAAAGTCAGGGTACACTAAGAACAGCCAGCCCCAATCTTTAGTGTGAAGTGTTTCCGCGCAGGCTTGTGGGCTGAGGCACCCGTTACCCCCAAGTCCGCAATAATGTCAAGGTGAGTCCATACAACTGTGCATATACAGGATCACAAATGAGACACACACACACACACACACACACACACACACCTGCAGAGGAGTCTGAGCCTTTGCCAGGAGCACCCCCACATTACTCTTACACAAGCATCAGAACACATGCGCAACACACAGGAACGGTCCTAGCCTGGTGACACGACCTCGGACGTGGAAGCAGCTAGAGGAATCCAGGAAGTGCCCTGTGTGGGGCCAGGCCAGGCTCCTCTCCAGGGAGAGCCTTGCTAGATGTGACTGTCTCAGACAGTGTCTTGGGCAAGGAAGAAGGAAGCTGGCAGAGCTGTCCCTGCTGTGGGCCATAGGCCACCAAGCCACAAATCCTTTTCCAATTAGTCCCACACCACCCACAGGCCACCTTCCAGCTGCTTCTTGGAGGACCCGTTCTTGTGGGAGGCTCCGAAGGATACAATTCTTTCTTTGTTAAGAAAATAGACCAGGCCTGTGGGCTCAGCTGTTTGCCTATGGGAACTGAGTGCAGATGAAGGAAAATTATAGGGCGCGCTCTCCCCAAACCCCACTCCCCGCTCTTGCCTCCCTTGCATCCCTAATGACCAGTCATCGTCTGGGCTCCCGGCCTGACCCGGATGGTGAGCAGGTATCTGTCACAGACCCGGCTCGCAGACCAGACCAGGACACAGAGGGACTCTGTGAAGCCGCTGTTGGCCAGCAGGCAGCTGGAGACGCTCTGCTCACGACCCACCCTGGGCTTGATGGGTCCCTGCCTGCCAGGGAGACCCTGCCTCAGTTCTCCGAGACTCGGAGGGAGAGCAGCAGGGCCAAGCCCAGCCTGGGGGGAGCCTGGAGGAAGGCACATTCTCCCTCCTGCCAGCCATGTAGCCAACAGGAGGTGCCAGGTGCGCGCTGCTGTATGTCTCTGCAGAACGCTGTCTGAGTGACAGCTGCTGCTTAGAACTCAAAAGGACCACCTAAAGATGTTAGGGTCGGAGACTCCAGAATAAACAAAATTAAAACCAGAAAGCAAGAGGCAGCCCCTGGAGTCCCCATTCTTGCACAGAGGTCAGAGATGAGCAGTAGCCCTGCGCCTCGGGCCAAGTTGCCCATTTTCCTGCCCTGTGTCCCCCGTGTCCTGTGGTGTCCCTCTCCATGCAGCTCTGCTCTGGCCCCCAAGCTAGTTCCACTGACATGCTCTCTCACCCATTTCTCTCTCGGATCTTCTGCACTCTGCAGTAGGCCCAGACCCTGAGGGCAAAGGTCACAAGCACTCAGCCCAAGTGTGTGCAGCCTGTGGGAAGTGCATCTGGGCACTCCAGGGTCTGATGAGATCCAGGGGTCACCATCCCTGAAGTAGACACATTCAGACAGGCAGCCACGGTTTACGAAGGGAGACAGATCATTAGAACAACCCAGAAAGCACACCACTGGCCAGTGATGGGACCCTCCGGCCTTGGCGAGCCTGGACAGGGCCAACCTGTCCTCTCAGTGATCTTTCAGGCCCCTGGGCTAGGCTGAAAAAGGCCTCTGCCAGGCTCCAGGGCAAGATGAAAGGCAGTGTCCAACTTTCCTCTGGGACCCAGACCAAGAAAATGGGCAGAAAAAGTGCCCCTTTACCTCCTGTCAGGAGCTCGCTCTTCTGAGGGGCCCTCCTGAGCAGCAGCTGTCGGTAGCACCAGAATTAATATAAGCTCAGCAATTTTCTCATATAAATAAAATTTTAAAATGAGAGAATCTTCCATGGAGCTGCAAGATGATTCGAGTTAAAACAGCAGAGACATAAATCCCAGGAAATAAGCTTTATAATGAAAACATCAGCAGGTACGTAATGGTGAGCTTTTGGCTTAAATGGGATCTGCCTGTTGGGTCCTGGCTTCCCGCAAATATTATGAGAAGAGAAAACCCGCAACAACCCTAAATATACATGCCTGGACTAGGCACGAATGTGAGAGTGGCATCCCACCAGGGCAGGCAGCTGGCCCCAGGGCCAGGCCCAGGCCCACTCCCAGGCCCTTCCTGCCAGGCCCATCTACCTTGGAAGTGCCTTGTGCGCTGCCCTCTGGCATTTGTGTTGTCATAACGACAACTCTAACCTTTGCTAGGTTTTCAACAATGAGGACTCACCCAGAGGCCATGGTGAATGAAGTCAACCACAGCCATGGCAACAGCTGTCCTTGGAGCAGGGCTGGCTCAGGGCTGCTGCCCGCATGACTAACACGGGCCTCAGGACTTCAGGAAGTTGGCATAGGGCAGGACTCCACTGGGTTTCTCCACACTGGTCGCAGGTGTCCTGTTCCCACTTGCTGCGTTCCCTGAGGGTCCCCACTTGGGGCTGGCACTCCCACCCAGGTGAGGGGAACCAGATGGAGGCCTCGGCCCAGCTTTCTCAAAGCCCTACATCACCTCGGGATCAGAGTCTCTCTCCTGGGTGGTCTCCTTCTGGGTGGGGGGCTTGGCTCTGACGCCAGGTGCCCCTTGTGAAGGTCAGGGTTGCAGGTGGCAGGCGGGGCACAAGCAGAGGTACAGGGAGCTCAGTCCTCACGGAGCCCCCTCCAACTCCATCCTCTAATCCTCAGTAAATCCTTATCTCGCCCCACACCTGGCCTTGGCATAGTCATGGAGGCCCAGACGACAGGTGTCCTTTTGGAGCACCTTACCTACCACCCCGACCTCTGCCTTCTCCCCTCCCCAGAGTTCATTCTGGGACAGGCGGAGTGGGAGAGGGGTCACCCCACACTTGAAACCCACCCTCACCTCACCCAGCTGTGCCTCATGTTGCAGGCAAACAGGGCCCGATTCACCCTCCTCACGGGGTCCTCTGGTGAACAATGGGTTGCTATGGAGGCACAACCTGAAACCGGGGATACCTAGGGACTGGGTGGGTCCCGGAACTGCCAGCACCGTTCAGCCTGTGCCCAGCATGGCACACAATGGGAGACCTAATTTTCTAGCTGGACTGTAATTTCAGAAGGTGTCTTTGTTGTTGGCTTTATTAACTAAAACAGTGGAGGAGCCTTGGGTCCTGGGACCAGGGAACTGGGCTGCTGGGTGCCAGAAAAAATATCCTCTAAGGAAATGATACAATAATATCAGAAAAAAATAGAGACCTTGATATTAACAACAGGCAAGGACAGAGCTGGCCGAGCCGCACTTAGGAATGAGGCAAATCTGGGTTTGAGTCCTGGCTTGGCCACTTCAGTCCTTTGGGCAGCAGCTTGGTCAGAAGCTGTTTCTGTTGAGGGCAATGACCTTATAGAGCGAGAGGTAATGGGATGAAAGCACATTCAGGACGAGGCCAGGAACGCAGTGAACAAGAACCATGACTATGTCCTGCACACGGAAGCTTAATTCCCTTGCTTATTTTATAGATTATCATCAAATACGTGTGTGGAGCTCTGTGGTTTTCAAAGCCACTTTTGTCTGTTAATTCATTGATCCACACAATCATTCTGTGTTCTATTTTTAGCATTTTACTGTAGTCCTCTAAAACTTAAGTCACCTCACTTTTATTGGATATAGTTGTCCCAATTTTCTGTTCTGTTCTCCATTCTAATTTCCCCACCCCTAGGAAATCCTTAGCTTAACAATTCTGGGACCATTTTCTATTAATATCAATTTTCAGATTATAGCAATATGATGTCTGTTTCCTAATTTAATTAGGTGATTCCTGTTATTAGTTCCTACATGCTCGTTATTTTTCATTTAGCATATTTTAATGCACCAAAGGAAAGTGAGACTCCAGCTGGAGACCCCTGGGGTGACTCTGGTAGGAAGGCAAGGATGTTCCTTCCACCTGCAAGAGGGTGGAGGAACCCAGCAATCGGGGCACCCAGAGGAGGTAGGTGCTGGCTGGAGAGCTGCGGGCTAGGGATCTACAAGGCTATAGAGAGAGTCAGTGGGGACACATTAACGCTCACTTCAGAGACAGGCCTCACAGTGGGGAGCAAAGGAGGGGGCCAGGCAGTGTAGGAAGAGAGGCTTCGTCCTGGAAGCCTCCTGACACGTACCCTCTCCTCACACGCATGGCAGAATCCAGGACTAGCACCATTATCAGACTACCACTATCAGACCCAATTTCCTTGGGGGTGTCTGGCCGAAGGCCACATGTTGTGACTTGGTGTCCTTCTGGCACCTGTGGGCTGGTTACCCTGTGGTCTCTCCATGGTGCCTCTCCATCGGTACTGGGCTCCCACAGTTCAGGGGGCACGCTTCACATTGTGGTCTAAATTAGTGTTGAGCATGATGTGAGTGGTTCTCTGGCCTTGTGCAAAAGGCCATCTATGTCCCTTGGCCCTGGTCACCCCTAAGCCTCTCCCCATCTGTATCCCTCTAATTGCACTCAGCCCACTGGCTTCCTCTCCTCTGCTGGCACACTGACGGCTGGGCTGCCCCTGAAGGATGCTGCGGATGTCAAAAAAATAAAAAAAAGGCAGGTCGCACAGGGCTGTGGCCTGCAAGGGGCGTTTTTATAAGCTGCACCGCTGTAAGCGTGGTAGACTGCGTGACGAGCAGGGGACATCCGACGGCATCTGAAAATCCATTGGTTGGCTTCTCCCAGAGTGAAACTGTCTGTGCTGTGGCCCCAGGAAAGCAAAGTGAGGGCAGCCAGACGAGGTGGCGCCGGTGAGCTCTGGGGTCTGGGCGGCAAGAGTTGGAAGACACTGCAGGTGTGTTGTTTAGAAACACTGGGTTCCGAGAGTCCCAGACCTGCTGATTTTGCAATGATACATTGCCAGCTACTTAACAGGATGGATCACTGCAATTACATGTCACTTCTGATATTCACAGTCACAACAAGGATGTGTTGCCTCACAAGGTTTGTAGGAAATATATATGATGTTCCGCATCACCGTGAGAAAACGGTTTCAGGAAACAGACTTGAGAGGATTCTGCCTGGGGAAAGCGGAGGCGCCATGGAAACTGGGGGGGCCTGGCTGCTCCCCTGTCCTGGGGACAGCCCAGCTCCAGGAGCACGGGAACGAGGACAATGGCGGCCAGTGCACTTCGTGTGCTCCTCCCCTCACTTGGGTGAGCTGCTGGGAGCCTCCAGAAGTCACCTCTGGGGCTCTGGCTCACCTAGCCTGTGGGTGTTAGAGACCCAGGGGACACATCCTGACAAAGGAAGTGCACAAACGAGCCAGAGAAGCCCGACACCATGGCATGGCCATTAGCAGCATGTGCGTAGGGCTGTGTCTCTGGGGACATGGGACCCCGAGTGAGGGACATATGGCTCCAGCCAAAGTGGCTCTGCCTCCAGGGGACTGAAACATCAGACCCACGGGCACTGGGCACTTGGCTCTGCTGTTTCTAGCTGCGAGACAGTGAGTGACGGGCTCCTCAGGGTGTGGCTGGGAGAAACACCCTGGCTCCAGAGCCCCCAACCCACTTTGCTGCTTCGGGGGGGGGGGGAGGCGCCGCACAGTTCCCTTCCTCCCAGAAGCCTCTTGACTCCTCCAGCTCTTAGGTGCAAGCCTGTTTTGCCCTGAGTGTCCCTGAGATGAGTTTGGTCTCTCTCCAAGGGACCCCCCCCCTTCGTAGGGTCAAGTCTCCAGTCCTGTGACTGGAACCTTCTAGGCAGGGGCCTGGGTCACCTTTTTCCTTGAGCCCTAGATCTTGATATACCAAGAGCAGACTCACCTGGTCTTCCTCCACCCACGCTTGCTCTTGGTTGTACCTCTCATCTACCTCAAGTGTGGCCGAGCGGCTGGTTCACAGTGCTCTCTCATAGGCGGGCCCTTCCCCCGCCGGCAGAGCCTGCAACCAGGCCTGATTCTCAGCCTTGACACCCAGCAGCCAGGGAGTACAGGGAACTTCCAGGGAAGTCTCAGTGTCCTGCGCTGGGAACTCAAGAAAGGCACGAGTCTACAGAGATGCTCGCTTCCTTTCAGGCAGGGCTCTCCAACCAACCTTTCCACCCTGCATGGCCCAGCATGCTGCCTTTGGGTGTGTGCGAGTGAAGAGGAAGGTGCAGGGACAGGAGGATGGGGCGCTTCCTATTTCTTCCTCCTGGGTCCTTACTCAGGAGCTATGAGCTAACTCCATGCATCCTGCTAACCAGTTCAGATGTGTCCCCAAATGGAACGCATGGCCTCCTGCCCTTGCCCCAACCTCTCCCAACCTGTCTGCCTACCTTGGTGAATGGGACCGCCAACCCCCATCTACCCCAGACAGAAGTCTGGAGTGGTCCCGATCCAGGACCACCTCATCTTTCTCTGTCACCTGAATCCACTCTTTTCCTGTTTCCATCTGCCCTAGGCCTTGTCCTCTCTTCTGCATTACTCTACACCTCTCTCCCCAAGCTGGTGTTTGGGTTTGTCCTGTCTCCCACACTGCTCCCTGCCCACAGCTCTAGGACCTGTAGCTACTAGAATGACCCTTTCTGATGTCTCCTTCTTAATCCAGAGGCTCCAGAGTTTCTTATTCCTGGGGCTAGAGGGTGGCTCCTTGCCCTGCACCAAAGGCATGCTGGGCCCAGGGGCTGGCTGTGTCTTCAGGCCACTTGGAGTCCACTATATGCTACATTCTCTCTTGCCTTGAAGCCTTTATCCATTATGCTCTCTCAGCCCAGGCCCTGATCCTAGCACAGGCCACGGTGGCACCAAGGGCCTAAAGTGTCGGGGAGGTTAGCTGCCTACAGCAATCTCACCTCTGGAGCCCAGGAGCTGTGTGGCTCTGGGCATTATTTTTAACCTCACTGCCCTCAAAGAGTGTAGTGGTGTAGTAGCTATTAACTTATGCAGGTTTAAAGTATTAAATGACTATTAAAAGCATTGAAAGAACTCAGGGCAGTGCCTGGCACTCTGTGAAGGCCCTAACGTGTTCAGTCTAGTGCTACCTCTGCTTCTGTATTGCCTCAGTGAGCATGTAGCATGTCATCTGTAAACAGAAATCGTGCACAAGAATTATATGCATTGAAACACGGAAAGAGCTGCACACAAAACCTGGCACATAGGAAATGCTCAATTTGCTTATTAATATTATTGTCTTAGTGTGCCCTTATGCCCTACAAAAAAATACTCTAGTGCAGGCCGCAGATGAGAAGGCCCAGAGGCCACGCAGTCCCTTGGTCTATACCGGGGTCCCTGAGGACGGAGCTCTGCTGTTCCTGTCACTCTAGCACCACATTCATGACCTTGACTCTGGCAAAGAGCCAAGAGTGTTAAACCCAGAATGGCCCCACTGTAAGAAAGCTCTCTGCAAAAGCCAAACATTAATAAAAAAAAAAGAGAGAGAGAACTATTTATAGTATATGCGATGGAATCTGTAGCTACTATAGAATCTGTATCATAAAGTCAGATTTTTATGTAACAATCAATCCACCATTCACCTTGGTTTCGTGGGTCACTAAGAGTAACTCATGTGGCCCCTATTAAAACAAAATCCATTCCACTTAAAAGAACGCAGCAAAATGATCAAATGAGATTAAGGCCATTGTGGGAACTCCTAATGAACAGACACACCTAGGCATGCTCACTGGTGACTCGCGGACAGACTCCAGCCTTCCTACAGAACACAGAAGCATGCCCGGTGTCTTGATCTCAAAACAAAATAAAACAAAAACAACCAAACCTACATCTGATCAATTTGCAAGATTTCCCTAACTACAGGGAATGGACAGCATAAAGAAAAGATTGAATGCCATCAAACAAATCCAATCAATAACATTCCAACTGAGGGAAATTATACAGGACCCATGACCTGGTTTCCTTAAATCAATGCCAGAGAAAAATAAAGATGTAGAAAGAATCCTCAGGATGAAAAGAACTCATCAGCCAATTTTGATGTGCGACTTTATCTGAATACAGGGTAAAACAAACTGGAAATATTTATGAGACAATTAGAAGTTTGAAAACTGACTAGATATTTAATGACATTAAGGAACTATTAGAAGGTTTAGTAACAATGTTTAAAAAAAGGAGTTTTTATCTTTGAATGGAGAAATATATTGAAACATTTATGGCTGAATTGATCTGCTATCTGGGATACTCCCCTCCACCCCCAGTATGGGGATAGAACTCAGGATCTTGCACTTCCCAGGCAGGTGTGGCACTGCTGAGCTACATTCCCGTCCTTGGTGTAAATTTTAAAATCAAGCGGAAGGAAGGATGAGGTGGAGGATGGATCGGGTCAGGCTGGGCAGATTGGGGGTGTTGGATGACAGTTACATGGGATTATCATGCTATTCTAATCTTCTGCCACTGTTTTAGCCAAACTCTCCATAATAAAAGCTCACAGAGAAAGGCAGCCCACGAAGTTCAGTTTGACCAACTGCATGTGGACCCTGCCTTCTGTAGCCTCCAGAGCCAGCCTGCTGGGGTTTGCTATCCTCAGTTCCGGCCTGGCCTGAGTCCTTCACTAGGTGGGGAGGTGAGAAGCAAAGCTTCCGGAGGGCAGAAGCCCTGGCCTTTGACCTTGCAGAACCGGAAACTGGGAAAGAATTGTACTTGTATAGGCAGAATTCTCTGATACACAAGAGAAGCTAATCTCAGTATTTTGATCAGTTAACAGGTAGCTCTGTTGTAGAAAGAGTGATATAAAATGTAGCAAAAAGGTGTTTTAAATATGACCTGAGTAAAAAGTTGACAACTCTGTAAGATTCTATCCCACACAGGAGTCCGGAGAGAAGGGCCGGCGGCTGCAAGATTTCCGGTACTGTTAATTCTGGGCAGCTGCAGATCTGACAAACACCAGACCCCAAGGAGCAGAAGCAATGGCAGAGTCCTACACCTTCTCAGGATGACTCCTGGAGGCTCACCTGCCCACCCTCCTCCTACCTTTGTGGTGCAACAGATGGTAGATCCCAGAGAACTCCATCCGTTCCCAGCAAAGTTTATGCTGCCATGTGAGATTTCCTGGGTGGACCTGTGTCCAGAGTGGCCTTGCCCAATCCAGATGGCAGGGCAGCCTCCCTCGGATGGAAACCACAGGGAGAAGTCCTGCAGGCGCCCCTGGGGCCACCCAGCCATGCAACTGGACACATACACTTTGTAAGCACTGGTTTCCAACAGATAAATGTAATCAAGGTTTATATGCTCAGAGAAGCCAACAGGATGGGATTGTTTCACTTGAAAGATCAGAAGAAAATTGTAACTAATGTTGTGGAAAATTACTTTGATATTGCTTTCTTGGTACCGAATCACAATTAGGCTGCTGTGCGAAGTACAGGGAAAGAATAAATGAATAGTAACAAATCAACACAAACAGCTTGTGTCAGGAGTACTTTGCTCAGGGAAAGTAACGTAAGCATTACTTAAAGTTTTATGACTGTGTTTGGCATGATTTACGTAGAACATCAAGGTTGCCTGTCACATGGCACATGGCGTGTGGTGAGATTGGTCCATGGGCTTTCGCAGACAGAAGTACACAGCATAAGAACCCTGTGTGCTGCTCACCCGGACTTGGCAGCCGTGGCATGGTCTCTTCACTTCATGCCATCCTACGCACACTAGCAGCCTGAGGCTCTGGTCTCTCTTTGAGGACACCAGGACACCCTGCTGGCCTGTGGTCTCCGCCCACCTGTAATCCACATAGCCAGTGCTCGGGCAGCAAACTGAAGTCGGATGCTCCGCCTGCAGAAGCAAGTGCTCCCCTTGGCCAGCTGGTAGCAGCACAGCAGGGCACATGAGGCCACCACAGTACCACCCCGTCCAGGGCAACGCTACCTGTCTCAAAGATGCCCACACACCCATCCCACCACAGGTGACTTCTCTCCTCAGAGCTCGGGACAGGACACCTGAACCCTCTGTCTCCATGTGAAAACACACCAGGACACACCCTAGGGACATGGGGCACCGTATCCCAAGCAGCTCTTGAAGGCCTTTGCCCGAGTGTGCTCTGCACAGATGACATGCAGCCGCAGGGACTGATTCTCATCTGTCCTGCTGGCACTGTCCTGCGGGATCCTGCCAGGATGACGCAGCATCTTCCGCTATTTTAGGGCTCCCGAGAGGCTGCGAAGTCCCCAGGGGAGCCAGCTCGGTCACACACCTTGCTCCCTCCTCCCAAGCCGGGAGCAGCCCAACGTTTTCAACAGCCCCCAGCTGTGGGGGTCAGGCGGACATGCGTCAGCACCGGGCTCACGCTGTCTGCCGTGGCTGCTTCCTGCTCACTCCCTGTGACGAAAGTGCCACTCTGAGGCTCCCACGCACGCAGCCTCTAGATGCAGTCTCCAGACCCAGGTGGGCTCTGACCTCCTTGAGGTCTTCCTCCCTCCCTCCCGGTGCCCGTGCCCTTCAGTCTGTGCTCAGGGCCACCCATCACGCTTTAGCTCCCTGTTTGCAGAAGCTGAACAATTCTGACCTGAGGGCCGGAGAGAAAGGTACGGCTCTGCTCTGAAAGCCTGAGCCGGGAGAGCTGGGGATGGGGCTGGGGATGATGCCGTGGGCCTGGGTACCCCTCCTCGTGCACGAGAGGCCATGCACCCTCATTCCCTGCTACAGGCTGCAGGCAGGGTGGTATAAAAAGTTGTCTGCCTAAGTATCCCTCCCCCCACCATGTCTTTTACTCTGTCTCTAGCTCAGAGGACTGAGGAAGAGGCTCTCTGTGGGCTGATGTGTAACCGTATCCTAGGGTGTGGACTGAGTAGGAGTTTTCAGGGACCCTTCTTTTACAGAGCACCCCATGACCCTGGCCCCATGCCTATGACTTCTGGCTGGCTCCCTTGGGTCCAGCAGCAGGGTCCTTGCATAGCTCCCCATGCAAGGACCATTGTGTCAGCCTAAGAGACCAGAACCAACTTCCTGTTCTTACCCCACAGCCATCCACCTGTCCTGCCAGATCTTGGTGACTTAGAGGGATGCTCTTCTCCAGCACCGATGGGAGGCAGCAGGAGTAGATCTTGGCTTCATAAAGCTAGGATCAGAAATGTCCCCACACCACTCTGACCAACCCAGAGAGGCCAGATTCAGAGGTCTCCTAGGGCTGTACAGGGAAACTGAATCTCACTTGGGGTTCTCTCTACTGTCCCAGTGTAGAAAAGAGCCCAAAAGGTGGCAGAAATTCCTTACATCTGAGTTTCGCCAAAGGCAGCAAGTGACAACAATCTCACCACTGTCCCCAAGTGGGTCCCCCTGTTGCTCAGAGCCCCGAGGTTGACAACAGGACACTAGACAGAACATTCCCACATCGAGGCTGACGGCCGCTGAGGGAGGCCAGGACCCTTCCTCTGCCTGCTGGGGCCCTTGTCCCTGGGCTCAGCACATGAGTGGCCATGGACGCCTGTGCCTCTGGCAGGACAGCAGGGGGCTGGTGACAGCAGCGGTGAGTGCAGGGCTCACCTGGCAGCTGCTGGGGGGCGAGCTCTGTGGGGTCCTGCAGGCTGATGAAGAGAAGGAGGCCCGCAGCTCCAAATAGCAGGACGGACGAGAACATGCAGGTCAGCCGCATGGTTCCGGGTCTCAGGGTCATCAAGGGTGCAGTCCAAGGTCACCTCTCTGGCGTGAGAGGCACGTTCTTCCCTCATTGTCCACACCAGGCAGCCATCAGGGTGTGACCTGCAGGAAGAGGGGGCAAAGAACTGTTTCCAAGTTGTAGGGTACCCAAGGGGGCCCCAGTCGCTGCGGTAACTAAGTACATTCCTCGGTTCTCACCACACCCTGGGGACTACTCGGGCGCACAGCCTTCCACCTTTAGAGCCCGAGGAGGCTGGAGGAAGTCCTGTTGCCCCCTGTGGCCAGGACGCAGGCTCCCTGCCAGGTCTCCTGTATCTGCCCTCCCGGCAAAACCACGCAGAGATATTTTCTTGAAGCTGCCTGAAGTGACCCGAGACCCACAGCTGGTGAGTGATGGATGCTTCCCTGCTCCCTGAGCCGCCAGAGGAGCATGTGTGTTTCCCGGCAGAGGTCTGGGACAGTGGCAAGTACAGGCCCCGAGAACTAACTGGTTGTGTTGTCAGTCCTGCCTCCCCCCAGCTCCTCTCTCCATGATGCTGGGCACAGGGGCCTTGGGAAGGAGCCCTCCAGGGCCTGGGCATGCTCAAGAGCAGATGGCAGATGGCCCAGAGGGTTCAAGTTCCACCGGAGATTCACAGAGGCGAGAGCAGAAGCTCTGGCTGGGCCATGGTTGCTCCAGTCCCAAGCCCCTCGGCCTGAGCAGTCCGACCTGCTGTCTTCAGGTCCCAGGCTCAAAGGCTCACAGTCTCTTCAGGCTCAAAGGCTCCAGGTTCACAGGCTGAGCGCTAACATCGCTTGTCCTCACTGATCGGGGCCCTGCAGACCCAGGGCACGTCCATGTAATTTGTCCCTCATCTCGATGGTAGAAGAAATGCCCAGTGCCCTAAAATACCAACCAGGGACTCCCACCTAGGCCAGGCTATGGATCAAGGGAGGGTATCTGAAGGTCATCTGCCCACAGGAAGGACGTTAGATCCTGCAGCAGGCCAGAAGGGATGGAGTGGGCGCTGAGGAGCTGGAAGCACAGGTGTGAGTACCTCAGGGACCTTCTCTCTGAGCCAAGGTCCCTCTGGCCCTGGCGTGTGCCGGCCCTGCTGGCTCCAGGGATACTGAGGCTCCCAGGGCTGTCCCAGCAGCCTCTAAGATTTTAGTCAGGTGGTCGGTGTGGTCCCAGCCAGTTGTACTGCTCAAGGCAGACATTTCCCTGTCAAGCCCTGAGACACGAAGGAGACCCCCTCCCGCCTATAGAGCACGAAGCAGAAAGAAAGTGATGAAAAGAGGGCTGTCCCTCCTCCCCTGCCCAGGAAAAATTTCCCAAGAACTATATTGCTTCTCAGGAAAGCTCAGGGGCTGAGGAGTGTAAACTACAGGTTTGGGTTTCTCCCCTCTGCAGTCTCTGTAATTATTTTTTCACTCAGTTAACTTTAATTAACCTGCCTCAGGCCTCTACGCGCCTGGCGCTGGGCTCCCTGGACTGTGCCGAGTAGGTGGTTCCCACGACCTCCCAGCTTTTATGTTTCGAAGGCGGCACCGAGCCGGGCTCATTCTATATCTGCAGCTGGCTTGGGGTTCAGGCCGGTCCTGACCTCAGGGCAGCGGCCCCCCACCCTGAGACTGCCATTTCCTGCTCTCAGTGAGAGCCACACCTGCCCTGCTTGTAGTGGGTGACGACAGACCGCTGTGTGTTCCCGGAGGCTCGGACGGGCAACCCCTCTGGGAGTGAGGCCTCCTGCTCTGTAGCATCGCTGGATGAGGCTGCCTGTGGGTCTGACTCACTGTCCTGCAAAGACACAGGCTCACACGGCAGGCCCCATGCCGCTGACAGCACACCGTGGTGCCCTGCAGTCCCCGAGCCCTTCCCTCAGGGTGACAGGGTCCCAGGCCCAGGAGGACCAGCCCTCAGCTCATGGAGAAGGAAAAGAAACTACCAAGAGGTTGCTATTCTCTCCTGTCCTTACTCTGCGTCTCTCAACAGCTGGCTTAGCCCCCTGGGATGCCCAGGCAGAGCTGAAAAGGAGTCAGAAGAATGGAAATGACATTACAAACTGACGCAGTGGAAGCCAGACTCTCGCAGACAGGGAGCGGGGGAGGGGTTCAAGTTATCTCTCACGTTCACACACACACACACACTCACACACGTATGTTCCAGCCAGAGATGCGAGCAGGTGCTGGTGCACGTACAAACACATACATACACACCCATGCTTGGTGAGCGCCTGCACACACTGCTGAGGGTCCCTACAAGGCCCCCGAGGCACGGGGCTGGCACATTTCCCGCAGCCCCTGAGGGCCTCCTAGTCAGAAGCCAATTTGATCCAAGGTGGGTGGCCTCTGACGTCAAGTCACTTTGTAAGGAGGGAGACGGGAGTGGAGAGAGGAAGGCAAGAAGGAAGGACAAGTTACAGCAAGCACACAGGGCTGCCCGTGGGTAATAACGTGTCCCCCGGTGGCAGCCGGAACACTGTCTGATGAACAAAGGCGGCTCAGGAGCATGAGCGATTAGCGTCTTTTTGTTTAGTAGCTAGTGCTGCAGAAAGCCCTTGGTCCCCTCACCTCACCAATCTGTCACACTGTCATCCCTTGTGTCTGAATAGACACCCCTTGTCAGTGACTGAGATGGACCTGAAGCCATGACCTGTCCCAGCTTTCTGAACACTGCATGAGGGGTCCTGCGCCTTCATGGTGGCAGAAGCATGGGCCGTGTGCATCTGTCATTTCCAGGACTCTCAGAGAACAGACTCCCTGTCCACACCCAGGCCGCTGGTGTCGGAGTGCTCCTGGCTTCTGCACGCAGCCCCTACACCCCAAGCTCAGCCTTCCCTTCTGATCCTTTTTCTCTGTGTTTGTTCTCACTAGGGACTACCCGAGCAACTCCCAGATCCGTGCAGACGGAATCTAAAGGTCAGCCATTTTCCTGGGGGGCTCTCAGTCTGGCTGGGTCTATAATGCCCAGAAAAGGGCCGACATCCTGGATTCTACAGAACCTCTTCCCTCCCGAGGTGGGGCGTGCACAGGGTTCCCCGACAGATCAGAGATGTACATGACAAAAAAAAGTGCACCTCAGACCCCCACTGTTTCCCGAGGGCACTTCTCTTCAGTCAGGAGGCAGTTTCAAGACAATGAGGAGATGCCAGCCTTAAGCCCGGTTGTGTCCCTTCCCTCGAGTCCAGCTGTGCCTGTAGCATGGATGTTATCATCTGACACAGGCCGGGTCCTGGCTTCCCAAGAGCCCCGTTAACACATTCACAGGCCTTTGCTCCCACCTGGGACCACCGCACACTCACCAGCCGCAATGCCACACTCTGCCCCAGTGACAGGTGCCATCTCTCCTCCCCTCCCTTCCGAGACCAACAGACAGTAAGAAAACTCACATTACTCAGGGCAGATGAGGGGGAGACATCGGGCAAGAAAAACACACAGCCCTGATGAGTTTTCAGAAGCTCCCGGCCTCTCAAAAAAGTCCTAGTCCTCCCAGCGGCTTCTCTCCCTGAGGCCAGAATGGCATCATCAGCTTTTACTTTTAGAGGAAATAGAAAGAAGGAGAAGGAAAAGGAGAGGGAGAGGGAGAGGGAGAGGGAGAGGGAGAGGAAGAAGAAGAAGAGGAAGAAGAAGAAAAGATCCAATTAATCTTGTATACACCTCCTGGGACACAGTGCAGGGCCAAAGGTTCCTCCCTTTTCCTTATTTACTGGATTTAAAAATTTGCCTCTTCGGGGAAATTGATTTCAGGGCACAAGCAGGGACTTGGGAATTCAGCCAAAACAACGCACCTCCAGTGGCGATGGCCGGACTCACAGACGGCTCCAAGGACACGCTTGGCTGCAGCTGCTCCAAGGCCTGGACACTCATCAGTCACCCAGAGGACCCTCTGGCTGTGGGGGAGCCACCCTGCACGTGCCTACTTCAAACAGCCAGGTGCACCCACGTGGGCAGCAGGCCCTGGGCCCGGGAAAGTTCTCCGTCCACCTCTCTCCCCCTCACACAGCGAGGAGCTAACAATGACGTCCCTCCCGGCCGAGGGCTCCAGAAGCTGCTGGGGAGAGAGGCTGCTATGGCAACTTGAGGAGAATGGAGCCAGGCATTGCCGTCACCTTGAGTCCGGCACCGGGCCTTCTGCCACAGCAGCAGAGGGGTCCCGGAGCCCAGTTCCCCTGCCGCCGCCAGACACTGGTGGCTGACCCCGGCTGCTCTCCTCAGCCTGCTGGCCTTGGGAACTCATCTGCTGCTCGCCCATCGGAACACACAGCCCAGTCCCCAGAGAACACTACCTCCATCTGTTTTGTCAGGCTAGTTCTTCCGTGTGCCGCTCCGGCTTACTTCTGAGATAGGGCTCTTCTTGATTTCAGCTCATTAAAATCCTGCAGCTAATTAAACCGTTCTAACGGCGGCCGTGGCGGCGGCAAACTCTGGGACGTGTCCCTCCGGTTTTTATGCGTAGGCATAAAGTTGCAGTGTTCTCCAAGGATGACGGATGGCCCGAGTCGCTCTCCCTCTGAGGCAGGGCTGCAGACAGACAGGACAAGCTTGTGGCCCGGGGTCGCTGGCCTGGGTCCTGAAACGCAGAGGGCCCAGCCCCTGGGACAGGCAGGTCTGCCAGGCGGCACCCTACCACTAGGCACGGCAATGTGCCCACTTTCCACTCACTGCCTGGTACAAGGCAGGGTTCCCTCCAATCCTGCTGCGCGCTCTGCAGGGCACCAGAAGGGGATCTGAGGCTGGAGGTCAGACTGTAAATCAGGTTCAAATGCCCCCGAAGCCTTGTCCCTACAATCCTCCACGCCACTGACTTGCTACTAGCAGCAGAATCACATCCTGGATACCATCTCTGTGGGTACAGAGAGTGAGTCCTCCCTGCCCCGCTGACCTGGGCAGACTGGAACACACACTCAGCGCCCCAAATTCTCCGCCCTTGTGAGCCTGGGCACCGGCCCTGCCCTGCCCCCATGGACAGCATTTACTGCCCACCTCAGACAGGGCCTTGGGAGCTGCTTCAAAGCCTCTGCTCAGCTTTGTATTCCCAGCACTCAGCACAGTGCCTGGCACAAGAGAGAGGATCGATAAGCACTTCCGCATGTGGAATGAGCATGAGTTTCTAGACGTGAGTGTTGGGGGCCGTCAGGAGAGAGGCACTCCATGAAGTTGGAATTTTAAAAAGGTCATTTATGTTTCAGGGAGCTGTGGGTTTGTTTTGATCAGGCCCTGGGTTGGAATCTGGCCCAAAGAGCACCTCCAATCCAAAGACAGCGGAGGACGCAGGGAGCGAGACCCTCTCTACCACCCCCCTGCTGAACTCTGACAGCTTGAAAATACCCAAAGCACGTTCTCCACCAGGATGGCACTTGGTACCCTCTGGTTGTGTGAGAGATTGCAAGTCATGCCACTTGAAGGCAAATGTAATTTTAAAGGTAAACGTGGATTCTGCCTCTCTATCTACATGTATATCAACACTCATAATAGATGCACAAACAAATACCTAAGTCATTTATCTGCCACAAAACTGATTATCTCCAAAGCTCTCAAACAGAGTGAAATGCTAGGGAACCCCCAAACAAAATTATAGTTTGAATGTATTGATCAAAAGTCAATGAAAACAACTCATGGGTGATCCTGGAAGACATATGCTAAGTGAGACAATCCAGTCGCAAAAAAGGATAAACACAACATGATTCCACCTATGTGAGGTACTGAGAGATGTCAAATTCCCAGACACAGAAAATAGAAGCAGAGGTTACCAGGGGCTGACAGGAGGGATGGTAGTTATATGTAAAGGGCAGAGAGTTTCAGTCTGGGAAAAAGAAGAATTTCTGGGCATGGACAGGGGGTAACTATACAGCAATGTGAGTATACTGAATGCTACCAGCCTGCACATTTAAAAATGGTTAAATTAGTAAATTTTATGTTCTGTGTATTTTACTACAATAAAAGACAATCAACAAAAGCAAACTGAACTGAAGAGTGGCCATCATGGAACAACCTCAGGCTCAGAGAGAGGATTCCAGGTTCTGGGCCTGGCACTCCTGCCAACCAGCTGTGGGACTCTCGGGACTTAATTTTTCTTCTCCCGGAATCAGCCCTCATCCCAGATTCCCAGTGTAGATGAGCGCCCAAGTTCCTTGCAGCTCTAGTGTGAGACAAATGTCTCAAAAAACAGAGGCAGCTTGTGAATTCCATTTACATGATGCCACTTCAGGCAGAGCAAGCGGCCCTCCAGAGACAGAGTCCTTCACTCTCACCTGCCACCTGTCTCTCACCATGGATCTAGGCCACAGCCATTCTGTAGCCCCAGGGGCATGGCAGGGGCATGACCCAGGGCCCCATGCCTTTCCAGAGAAAGCTGGGTCCCTATGGACCAAACCAATCCTGCCAAGCTGTTCTGTCCTTGTCTGAGGAATCAAAGACCCTGCTGCAAGTGTCTAACTGGAATTGTATTTGCAGATTCTTTCTGATCTGTGCACCCATGTTCCTCCACTTGAGACCTGCCCAGCAGAGGTGAGTCCCACCTGGGGCTACCTGCTGTCTAAGAACTCACCTCCCCTCAGCCCAGCTGGGACAGCGTCCTGTGTAATGATAGAAATCATTTCAAGGCAGCAATTTAGAGAAAGTGGTGGAGGATCCTCTTGTACCCACAGCCATACTTTTCATTTAAAAATCTTTAACTTTTAAGGAATTTAAAGGGCAAATAAGGACCTGAAATATCTTCTATCTTGACTGCATCAATGTCAATATTCTTATTGTGATACTGCACTATAATTTTGTGTGTGTACTATTTGGGAAACTGTAATATGTGTGTTTAGCCTCACTGAAACTCATAGGGTTTTACTGCATTCTTTCTTGAAATTATATGTGAATATAATTATTATAAAATAAAGATTTTTTAAAATTAAGAACTAAAAATAAAATCACTGGCCTTTCAGCTCATGCATAATGGAAACAAATTCTAATGTTGTGCGTGTAAATAATAGATAACCATTTTCATGGATCAGCACCATCCCCTGCCGTATAAGAGACATTTTAAAGTTAAGGGACTATGCCTTTAATAGGAAAATCTGATGCGTTAGCAACTACTGGTTGATCTTTGTGCATTTCTCAATTGAAAATTGCACTTTAAAATGCAAACAATTATTAATATTGATTTGGACTAAAACAATATTGAATTTCAATATATTTCTAGCTCCTTTATGAATTATCCTGTGGATACATGGCGATTATGATAGAAGGGTATTTGCATGCTCAATTTCTTTTTGGTGAGGATCCTTGAAGAGGGCTGACATGATCCATGGATAATGAACTTCACAGGGACGAGTCTGGCTCCAGAGCCCCAGCCAGCTGCACAGACTTTCAGGGCCACTTTCCTCACTGGGCTTTTTCCAAACTCATTTAATAGAACATAGGTTATAAACACCAGATCAAGGTCCAGAAAAGGCCTTTGGTTTTGTAGAGGAAGGGAAGAGGCAGGAATAGATATTTATCACGCTTTGTTAACACTGCAGGCACTACACTGGATACTATAGAAACGTCCCATTTAGCTTTTGCACAATAACCTCTTGAAGAGAAAAATCATTATCCTTACTTGTTACAGTGAAGGGATTCTGAGATGGAGTTTGGGGGTGCGAGATGTTTATTCAGGACGCACACCTGGGAAGGAGAGAAGGAAGGAAGCTGCTGCAGGCAGGAGAGGCCCCGGAGTGAGCATTCCCTCACCAAGCGTCCTGCAGCGTGCAGAAATGGCTGGACCCTTACACCTTCAGCTCCCCACATATGGGTTGCCCAGGGCAGGGTCTGACCTCAGCTGAGACATTTTGCTCCAGCTGAGCCAGACCCGGAAGCAGCTGATGGCTGAGTCTGTCTGCTGACCACATGGCCTGTGGGTGGTCGACAAGTTCTCACTGGAAGGAATCTCAGCCGCGTGTCTCTAAGTCCACCTCTCTGTTTTCACAGTTGACAAAATTAAGAGCCAGCAAGACTAAACATGCCAAGGCTACACAGTAAATACGAGCTATCTAGGGGCTGCCGGACTCAAATCCTATCTCACTCCATCCCAGTCACTGCTTTTTCCAAACAGAAGCTGAGATTAGACTGCCCTGACCTTCAGTTACTGACATATGAAGGTTGGGGAGTCTTCCGAGGAATATGCAGAGAGTTTGGCTGTGTAAGCAAATGCGTTCACCTCACTCCCTCCACTAACACCCTTGCAACACGCGTGCATGAGTGTGGACATGGACACGCACAACCACACAGTTCAGGGCCACTATCTCTCTCATTGCTAACAGAAGGTCAGGAAGTGGACTGTTTGGATTAAGAATTCCCTTAATGGTACAGTCTGGAGACCATCTTCCTCCACTAAGAGCTGCTAGAATTTGCCGAGAGCAGCCAAGGATGCAGGACATTGTGCGGCTGAGGCTTCCTTTTACTTTTAGAAAGCACTGAGCTATTCACATTTTCCAGCTGCTCTGACATCCACAACCACAGCAGGGAAAATTACAGGGAGGAAAAAAAATTGCATATTTACTCCTCCAAATTGAAAGTTGGTGTATAATATGGATGGAAAGGAGTGTGAGTAAACCCAGAGTGTCCTGGCCCCTGGCAGGGTGCATCTTTATCCACGCTGCCAACGGAAACCCAGATTCTGGAGGAGGAGAGAGTGGCGAGGATGTTTGGCTGGCTTCCAGGGAATCCCTCTCCCTATAGTTGGCACAAGGAAACCCCAGAGGACTTGCCTCTGTGTGCCCAGCTGCCAACAATGCCTGGCAGAGTAGGTGCTTGGGCAACGTGGCACGAGCAAAGGATCTGGTAAGAGGAGGTGGAGGGGAAGGCAAAGCCCACATGCCGAAGCTAGTAGGTCCTTTCAGATGGGGTAACACGGACCAGGAAATGCGCTCCACTTGTATGTACTATATGCACGCATGGCTGTCCCCTGCGGAAGGTGGATCCTTGAGTGACACTCTTGACTCCCACAGTCCAGAAGTCAGCTCACCTCTGATGAGGCTGGATCCTTCCAGTCTGCAGGCTCCAAGCCTAAGTATATGGCACAATCATCAGTCCTCCTGGGCCCTCTCCTGCTTGCTCCATGGCAGTTTCTCCCAGGCCACCAGGATAGGGTCCAGGCTTTAGTGACATGGAATTAAGTGATCAGGCTCTTAGTGACCTGGTTGTGCACGAGAGAGGAGGCTGCTTTCTCCGTGAGTCTCTGTCCTACATTTCCTTCCAAGTGACATACTCTGTTCCAGGTCTTTTCCACTCGCCTTGATGCCCCTTCTTTCCTCACAGGATGGTGGAAAGCCAGAGTTGAAGTCCTCTCTATCCTTCACTCCCTTTCCTCCGCATCCAGCCAGAGACTTGGCCTTCTGAACATGGGCGCTGTCTCTGCACACAGCATAGCACTCACTCAGTACCTATGGCCTGGACAGCTCCCCACTTCTGCACCGCGGTACTTTGCGGTCGGAGGCTCTCCAACCAAATCTGTCTAAGGGAAGTGGGTGTAGTGGCACATACTTGTACTCCCAGAATTCCAGGGGCTGGCTACATAGCGAGTTCAAAACCAGCTTAGCGCTGACACTACATTTTCTCACTGGGTGACTTTGGGCACCATCTTGCCACATTTTATTTATTTTATTTTATTTTTTATTTTTTTTATTTTATTTTATTTTATTTTATATTTTATTTTATTTTATTTTATTTTTTGAGACAGGGTCTTGCTTTGGAGTTCAGGCTGGCCCTGAGCTCACTATGTAGCCCAGGAAAGCCTCCAACTCAGCAATCCTCCTGCTTCTGCCTCCTGAGTGCTGGGATTACAGGTGTGAGCCACCATGCCTGGCACTGCGGTATGTGGTATTGATTGCTGGTGGGCATGAGTCTCCACACCCAGCATTGTATGTGGTTACCAAGATCGAATTCAGGACCTTGTGCTTGTGAGGCAGGCGCCAGAACCACTGAGCTAAATCTCCAGCTCAATCTTGCCACATTTTTGAGCTTCAGTTTTCCTGTCTAGTATGCAGTCCTTCGTGGACTGATACCAAGGATCAGCTAGGAAGATTTTTGCTAGGGTAAAGTAAGAAGCCTGGACCAGAGCAGGTGGGTGAGCTACTGGTACCAGTGCTCCCTCTTCTGGGTGAATTCTCCTTCATAGTTGGTCTTGCCCTCTTTACAAATGGTTTTGCTGTTTTCTTTGCTAATTCAGAGGACCACAAAGGGTGTTCTGAATCGACAGCTTCTTTCTTACTGTCCTGGATGTTCTCATCGCTGAGCCTCCAGAACACTGGCAGGAAAGTGAGCTCTGATGATCCCTGGGTGCGGAGCTCCATGGCATCAGTTTGTCCAGCTGAGGTGGTGCCACAAGGAGGTAGACTGCCCTCAGCCAGCTGGGAGCATCTCAAAACAGAATGGCATCACACAGATGCCACATTTGTGCTTTCCAGTCAACTGACCCTGTGTGAAGTTGCTTTAACCCTACCTTCAGATATAGCTGGCAGAAAGAGGAAAGAAGACAAGGAAAATTGTATTCTTGTTGCTGTTCTGAGACAGTGTCGCCACATAGCCCAGAATGGCTTTGAACTCTGGTTCCTCCTCCCTCAGCCTCCCAAGGGCTGGGATTACACTACCACGCCAGGCAGAGAATTGTATTTTTATGAAGGGACCCTAAGTGGCCAATCTCTGGTGTTTGGTGCGCATGTGTAAGAAGCAGCCCATTTTTTTGTAATAACCATATGACTCTTCTGTAATGAAAATTAGTTTTAGAACAACACATCTAATGATCCTCAGCAGCAAACCTTCAGATCTGCCAATCTGTAAACCTGTATCTCTAATGTGAAATTTGCTGATTTTCAATTGGCAAGAAACGTACATTTTAAAAAAACTACTTAAGGGGCTGCAGGTGTAGCTCAATAGCAGAGCACATGCTTAGTTAGCATGTGTGAGGCCTTGGGTTCAATTCTCAGCATTCACACAGAAAAAAAGATAAGAAAACAAAAGAGAAGGAGAGAAAGAAATGGCCTTGAGCCAGTCAAAATCTACATCCAAACTAGACCTGACCTGGTGCCTTCTGGATGCTACCCTTGCCACGCAAAGCACAGCCTGGATTAGGAAGAGGCCCATGGCCCTTGGATAGAAATGAAGTTTACTGGTTAGAAGAACCTTTTGCAAAATGAGCTGATCAGAGGCAAAGCCTATGAGCTGCTGGTGTGAAGAGAGACTGGCAGCCTCAGAGGTGAGAAAGCTTCCCACAGCTCAGGACCAGTGGTGCCCAGGAAGAACTGTGGGTTTTGGGTACAGGCACCTGTCTTTGCCTGGATGATGGTCACGTGGTCAGATGGGACTATGGCACAA
Source organism: Thryonomys swinderianus (assembly GCA_004025085.1). NCBI lineage: Eukaryota > Metazoa > Chordata > Mammalia > Rodentia > Thryonomyidae > Thryonomys > Thryonomys swinderianus. The sequence goes on from PVIC010013394.1 coordinate 24,383, forward strand.
GACGTAGGCTGTGTGTGCCATCTCAGCTCTGCTCCTTTCTTCCCACCCAGCCGTGTCACACACACAAAGTTACACGCACTATGGCTAAATTACACCCACCCCCCACCAACCCTAGGTCAAGGCCCTAACCCTAGCACCTGAGAATGTGAACTTCGTTGGAAATACGATCCCTGCAGAGTAGTTATTTGAAATCATCCTGGAGTGTAAGAGCCCCTAATTCTACAAGGCTGGTGTCCTTATGAAGGGGACTTTGGGACGCAGCAGCACACCCGGGGAAAATCTCCCAAGTGTGTGGCACGCCTGTGACTGCACGTGCAGCACGCATGGGAGCAGGCAGAGGCTGTATGTCTCAGCAGCTCTGTCCCACGTATCTGTCTGTCTCTGTGCCGGGGAGACGTGAGCGCGCACACAAGTGTGTTTCAGGACCTCCGCACTTCTGCGTGTGGCCCTAATGCAGGATCAGCTCAGCGGCAGCCAGGCCATATTCTCCCGGTTCCTCAGCCCTCGCCCAGCCCAGCCAGGCTTCCTCCCATCCCAGTGCGGCCCGAGGTCGGGCTCCTGCCTGGCGAGGCCAGCAAGGCTCTCCTCTTCCCGGGCCTGGGGCGGGGAGTGGGAGGGCAAGCTGCGGTGGGAGCGGGGGCTCCGGAGTGGCAGCCCAGCAGGGCCATCTGCCATCTGTGCCTCCACTCTCCATTCTGTCCCCTCTCCGCCTCAGGGTGCGTCACTCTGGCGACCCCTGGGAATTGGAAGCTAATTTTCCACGATCATTAGTGATGGAAAGACCTTAGGTTCTGCCTTTAATTAAAGTCAAACGTGGAGCTGAGGAGAAGCGCCGCATGCAGACATCCTCTTCTCACTTGTAAAAGCCATATGCAAATAATTAAGCAAGGCATGGAAGCCATAATTAAAAATTTCACAAACCCCCTCATTAGCTGAGCAGCCCACACAGAGAAGCAGACCAAGCCCCTCCCCCACGCTGATGGCAGCTCCTGCAGATGGTTAATTGGGGACGGGAGGGAGCACGGGCCACACCTAGGCGACAGTGCACCTGGCAATAAGCTGGCAGGGCTCCTACCCTCCCGCCAGCAATGACTGTCTGCCACCATCCAGGACACTGCATTGCCAGGGACGGGGTTCTGAGGACAGAGTGGATGAGTCTGCCCCTTCTCCGCCTCTTCCCGTAGGGTAGAAGGCTGGTCCCAGAGCTCACAGCCTCCCTGGCCCAGCCCTGACCTGTGCTCGGCTGGGATGCGCTGACAGAGGAGAAGGGCTCGGCTGGAGGCTGGAGTCTTTGAGCTGCACAGTGTTGAAGCGCCTGGCCCAGGGGGCCCAACAGGGCGGGGAGCTCATGAACTCTTCTCTCCAGCAACTGCCTATCTAGGGGCCTTGACGCCCTATCCTTGCGTGCAGAGGTGGCCAGCGCGAGTGGCCACTGTGCAGATGACCCACCTCAGACAAAGGCGCCAAGCAGGCCCCACTCAACCCCCCCAAAGTACTCTCTCTGCCCAGCTTCCATCAGTGTCCCCAGAACCGGGGAGGGTGGGTGCCAGGGAAATGTGTCTGACCTTGCAGTTCCAGGCAGCCTCGGGGCCTCGCTCTTCACACTCCTGATGGTCCCCGGCTCCCCCTGACATCTGCTCCACCTTCTATGGGGAATCAGCCCTGCCAGGCCCATCACTGCAGGCGTCATCGCCACTTGCTCATTGACATTTTCAAATGAATATTCACTCGTCCCAATCAAAGCCACTTGTTTTCCGTCTGGTCTGATCAATGGTCGCTCCTCAGAAGGAATCGTGCTCACCAGGAGCATTGATCGGTGTCTAGGAAGCTGCCTGGCATGTGTGGGACCAGATGTGGCTTCCCAGACACGAGGCTCCAACAGTGGCTAGTTCACCTCACCTGCCCTGGGCTGAGCCGGAGCTTCCCCGCAGCTGAGACTTTCACTTCTCCAAGGGTCTACACACCAACAGGAGGTGATCATAACCAAGTCCAGATTGCGCATCTCACGGGGCCGCAGTGTCAAAGTGGAGCTTGTCCCGCCTGGGTGCCTGTTGGCCCAGGATTCCTGCCTGTGACATCTTTATCTAGGCTCCCAAACTTGGCTCTTTTCAGCTCAGGCTCTACCCTCCCTGGTGACTCAGGAAGCGCCGTTTCTCTTTCTTTCTCTGTCAAACTGACGGAATGTGGTCTCTCTCTGCCAAGAGTGGTAGACACCCTGCACTCAGAAGCTGGCCAGGGCAGTCCCTGGCCTGCTGGATGGTCACCTGGGTCCTCCTCTTCCTCGGCACCACCCTTTGACAGTGGGTTCTGGCAGAGCTTGCTACGTTTCTCTGACCCTCCACTTCTGAGCCACCCGGCTGATGGAGCCCCCACCCCACCGTCTCTTCCCTGCTGTGCTGCGCTAACTACTGAAACCGGATATAGGTTAAGCATTCCCAACCCAAAAGTACAGGAATAACTCAAAATCTGAAACTTCCCGATTGCTGATTGGATACCACAAACGGAAAAGTCTACACCATGAAACTGTTCCACGCACGGAATTAATGAAAGTACTGTATAAGGTTACTTTCAGGTGAGGGATATAAGGTAGATATAAAACATAAATAAACTTTGTGCATAAAAGACAACCTCATTCTCAAGATACCTCGCTAAATATATGCTAACATTCCAAAATATGAAAAATACAGAAATTCAAAACACTTCCGGTGCCGAACACTTTTCATAAGGGATTCTCCACCTGTAGTACATAACAGCAGAGTAATAAATTGGAATGAGGCAGTGGATTATCCTGTTTATATAAGTCACACAAAAGTTTTACTTTGAATTGATGTTTTTTTCTTTAGCAGTCCTAGGAGGGAACCAGAGCCTCACACATGCTAGGTAAGTGCTCTACCTCTGAGAGAAGCCCCTGATTCTGCTTCATTAAAAAAATTCAGTATGGGGCCAGGGATTTAGCTCAGTGGTTCCAGTGCCTGCCTCACAAGCACAAGGTCCTGAGTTCAATTCCCGGTAACCACATACAATGCTGGGCACGGTGACTCATGCCCACCAGCAATCAACACCACATACCATAGTGCCGGGCGTGGTGGCTCATGCCTGTAATCCCAGCACTTGGGAGGCAGAGACAGGAAGATTGCTGAGTCCAAGGCTTGTCTGGGCTACATAGTGAGCTCAGGGCCAGCCTGAACTCCAAAGCGAGACCCTGTCTCAAAAAAAAAATTTAGTATGAATCATTTCATATACACTTTATATATACTATATATATCCATAGAAATTTATAACATAATAAAATACATATATAATAACCAGTGTATTCATCATCACCTTAAAGAATAAAGCAATTACCACAGGTCGAAGTCTTCCCATCCTACTTCCTGCCCCTTCCTCCGTCTCATCTGCACAGGTTTGTCCCCCATGTAGCTAATATTCGATGAGTGCTAGTACATGTCCGGCACTACTCTAGGGACCTTAAATCCACCTGTGAGCAAAACAAAAGATCCTGCGCTCACAGAACTATATTTCAGCCAGAAGAGAAACAGATAATCCAACAAGCAAATCAGTAAATTACATATAACAGAAGGTGACCAGTACTATGGAGAGAAGAAAAACAGCAGTGTGAAGGGGCCTGGGGAGGGCTTGAGGCTAGGAAGGTCTTAAGACCTAAGTATGTGGAAGCTTCATCTCAAAGGTGCCAACTGAACCATGTGGATGTATAGGGAATAACCCATGCAAAGGCCCTGGGGCAGGAGTGTTCTTGATATCTCGTGTGTCTGGAGAGAGGTAAACATAAAAGAGAATGAAAGGAGACAGGATCAGAGAGTAACAGGGGGCCTGTCATGTGGGCCACGTAGACCCTGGCTTTTACTCTGAGTGGGACAGGAGCAAAGACAGGATTACCTGACTTAGGACCTGTTAAAACCCAAGTGTGTGCCTCAGTTACCTCATCTGTGAAACAGGGGTAACGACCAATCGTGGCCACCCCTCAAGGTTGGGAGTACTGCAGAGTAACAAGGTGACACTCTTGGAGCAGGGCCCAGTCCCTAGGGAGTGCTCCATCCTGTCAGCGGCCGTGGCAGCGACTGCTCTGGGGAAAACGAACAGAGCTCTCAGAACGCTTCTCTCTCAGGCAACTCCATCATCCCGGGGCTGGCAGGGCCTGAATGGCTGCAAGAAATAGGAGCTGGGGAAGCCTCCAAAGAGGTCTCCAGGAAATGTCTCCTGAGCACGGAAAAATGTGACGTTCCTGGAAAGGGCTCCGGGAAACTGGCCCTCAAACCCTCCTTCGAGAAGAGAGAAGAGAGAGTGAGGAACCCATTCTTGGCGGTCTCTGCAGCTAGTACTGGCCTCGGGCTATGTCCCCTGGCTGTGTCCTGACCACCCTCAGGGTTGGTATTCATCTGTAAGACTGTGTTTGCAAAGCTACTTCCGTCCTCTCTGCGGAGTATGCCAAACACCATGAAAACGAGGGATTTGCAAAGTTGAGTGCACCTGGTGTTTCCTCTGATGATTAAACTTACAGGAACCTTCGCCCCATAAACTCACTGAGCACCCCTGACAGTTTCAGGTCAGATCCGATGAGCCCAGTGAGCAACATAAATTCACTAGCATTCACCCTCACAGAGAAATAGTAGGGTGTTCAGCACACTGGTGGGTTTTCTTTCTTTCTTTCTTTTTTTCTTTATTGTATTTTTTCAGAGTTTTGTGAGTTTGACGTTTTTTCTTTCTTTTTTTACATAATTAGTTCGCTAGCAAGGTTGAAGTCTCTTAAAAAATTGGCAAAATACTAGAAGCTGATGGTTGGCAGGGAATGCACTAGTATATTTTGAAAATATTTACAAGATTTTCTCCTGTATTCACACACACACACACACACACACACACACACACACACACACACACATGCACGCACGCACAATGATCCTTGTCTTGAATTTGGCATTGCTGGAATAGCCATAACGGAAGTCTAATATTATTTTCCAATTTAGTTCATTTGCTTGGAAGAAATTCGACTCCAGTTCAGAGACACGATCAATTCTGCTGGTAGTCTCCAAAGCTTAAGAAAACAAGCTTTGCTTTTCAAAAAGATCTTTAAAATTTTAACAGACATATTATGATTGTACTTCCTTTTGGGGTTCAGTGTGATGTTTCAAAACATGTACACAGTGTGTCATGATCAGAACAAGGTCCCTAAAGCATCCATTGCCCCAGATATTTTATCATTTCCTTGGGTTGGGAATAGTCAAAACCTTTCCCCTAGCTGGACTGAAATATATAATACATAGTTATCCTGCTGTGCTACAGAGTATCAGACATTACTCCTCCTACCCGACTGCTCCCCAGGGTTTTCTTAACAACTACATCTTAACCACAGATGACACAGATCTAGGTACTTGTGTGGTTCCCTTCTCATTCACTCATCACAGTTAATCACAATTAATAGCCAGAGATGGACCTTTCGCCTCCTTTGACACATCACAAAGAAGCCCTCCATGGAGGGTGTTTTCTCAGCTTCTTGCCAAAGTCAAGGTCCAGCTGCCTTCAGAGCAGGTTTCACGAGAGTTTCCCAAGAAGGTCAGGACTTGCACCCTTCAGTATTGGAAAGGTTTTGTCCAGATGGGTGACAGGAGCTTGGGATTCTGATGAGGTTTCCCACGGCTAATCTTGCTCACATGAAGCAGAGAAAGGAAGTTGCAGGGAGAAACAAAAACCACAGGTTCGGGCACCAGTTTCACCTGAATTTCACACCATCTGGAAGGCACAAAGGTGGCCAATGTTTGCCAGCCCCTCAAAGAAGGTGCACTCTGGCTTCACAAGAGACACTCATTGATTCTTGGCAGGATTCTCATGCATCTTCAGCAACCCAAAGAGAGAGAAAGCTGAAGCAAAAGTTCTGATGCTTTTGTTTGCAGATGCTACTGAACCTCTACAACCAGCAGCCAAAGTGGGTATGGTGGGCCAGGCCTTCTTATCTGGCACATAACGTCATGAGCAGGGTGTACAGATGCATGTGGCTGGTGGAGATAATTAATCCCATGTTAGAGGCCTTTGGCATTTCCGGTGATCATGTTAGGGTCAATGTCCACTCTTGGAAAGGATAACACTGAAGACACAACACAAGCAAGTTTTCTGAGGTTCACAAAATCCTATCTTTGAATTCTGTTGTTTACAAGCAAAAATCAAACTTTTTCTTCAAACAATACATTTATATTTATGACGTGATGGGAACTCAGTATAAATGGCAACATAAATTCACAGTGACAGTCCGTAATATACCTAACATGGGTGTCACAGCAAAATCTCAACATCTCTTCCACTTAACATTCTGCAGAGCCCTACACACCAGGAAAATAATGAAAAGCTCTGCTTTTTATAATATAATTTTATATTTTGAACTACTCCAACAAGATCTCTCCATTCTGGGCTGGAGAATTAGCTCAGTGGTTTCAGCACCTGCCTAGCAAACGCAAGGCCCCTGGTTGGATCCCTGGTAACCACATACAACAATACTGGGCATGGTGGCTCACACCCACCTGCAATCAGTAACGCATACCATAAATGCCAGGTTTGGTGGCTCAAACCTGTAATCCCAGCACTCGGGAGGCAGAGGCAGGGGGATTGCTAAATTTGAGGCTTGCCTGAGCTACATAGTGAGCTCAGGGCCAGCCTGAACTCCAAAGCGAGACCCTGTCTCCAAAAAAAAAAAAAAAAAACCCACCACCACCACCACCACAACAACAAAAACAACTCTCCATTCTTAAATATTCTTTTTCAAGCTTTACAAAAGTCCTTCCCATGTCTAGGGCCTCAGCACTCTGAACGTGCTCGATCTCATCTAATCTTGGAAGCTAAGCAGGGTTAGACCTGGTTAGTGTTTGGATGGGAGACAAAAGCACTCGCTGGTGACTGATACACCTATTGTGCACCTCTGATCTGCTCCACCTCTCCTCCTGATAGTCATGTTCCATAACTGCTCAGTGGTTGTGTTCCCTTCCTTACGAAATCAAGAGAGAACCACATCTCTTCCCATTCAGACACCTGTGGACCAAGCCCCAAGACCCAACATGTCAGAGGCTATGGCTCCTCCCACCTCGAGGATGAAGAAGGCAGGTGGGGACTTCAGAGAGGGGGCAGGGTTTTAGCTAGCATGTGTATAGCACCGAAAAGCAAGAGTCCCTGAGTGATGTGCCTCCATCCCCAAAGTCACTTAGTTAATTTCCTTTCTCAGCACCTCAACATGGCAGCCTTCCTGTGTATCATATCAGAAAGGGCACAAGAGTCACGGGTCATCTGTTCTTGAGCAGAGACCATGGAAAATCAAGTGTCAGATGTGCTCTCTGACACGTTCAGAGTAAGCCTCACTCTCATTCTTCCCCCACAGGCCCTGTTGTTTTAGGATGATAGGAAGTGACTCTAAAAATGGCTAACATTTCTCCTCTGACACAGGGGCATAAATCACTACGTCTTCAGCGCTTTCTCTGTGGTATCGATTTTTCTGAGGATGAAGGAAGACAGTTCCGATATGGCATCATCTAATATTCCCCCAGCTTGATTTATAGATTACTTTGTGCATTACCTAAACATAAGTGAGTCCTGCGTTATTTCTTGCGCACTTGTCAAGTTAAGGTAAGATATTCTTGTTGACCTTTAAACCCAAACAAAAAATAAATGTGTCTGAGGCATTTTCCAGCAAGCATTAAAATGAGCCAGGCCTTCGAATGCCAATTAAGAGTATGTAATTATGAAGGGGATTGTCGTCTGTGCTGCGGGTAATGATTTAATTTTAGTTTTAATGCGTTCACTCAATGGAGAAAAAGAAAATAAGCTGGTTACGAATCATCTTGCAAAAGAGTTGAGAACAACTTGGCACCATTTGTTCCCTAATTTACCAAAACGGGAAGGAGCTGGGGGTGCTTGGCACTCAAGGCTTCCAGAAGGAAAGAACACTTCTTAAAAGGTGCGGAAAGAAGAGGCACTGGCAGGACCAAAATAGAGGCAAGGTGGCCGTTTGCTGTGATGTTATCAAACAGAGCCAGCACCGGCACCAGCCATCCTTGGGCTGCGCGAGGTTTTGAGTTTCTACACTGGCCTCCTCACAGCAGACCCAGACCTACAGAAAGGGACTCTGGGTTATACTCCTATGGGGCTGACCACTGTCTGCTGAGACATATAGGGATGCCCCCACCTAGCACTTCTGTCTATAAAACTCACTACTTAAGGTAAGATGACCCTGGCTGTGCCCATCAATGTATCCAAACCCACCACATGTGGTGGCACACACCTTTAATTCTAGCACTCTGAGAAGCTGAGGCTGGAGGATCACAAGATCAAGCCCAGCCTGGGCAATTTAGCCCAAGGGAAGACCCTGCCTCAAATTTTTTTTTTTTTTTTTTTTTTTTTTTTTTTTTTTTTTTTTTTTTTTTTTTTTTTTGCTTTTTTGGAGACAAGGTCTCCCTTTGTAGTTCAGGCTGGCCCTGAGCTCACTATGGTGCCCAGGCAAGCCGCCGCGAACTCAGCAATCCTCCTGTCTCTGCCTCCCGAGTGCTGAGATTACAGGCATGAGCCACCACATCCAGTATTGTGGTATGCGGTGTTGATTGTTGGTGGGCGTGTCTCCATGCCCAGCATTATATGTGGTTACCGGGGATCGAACTTAGGACCTTGCGCTTGCGAGGCAGGCTCCAGAACCACTGAGCTAACCCTCCGGCCCCTGCCTCAAAATTTTAAAAAGGGCTGGAGAAGCAGCTCAGTGCAAACCCCCTGGGTTCAATCCCCAGTACCTCATACATATAAAGGGTCTAATCATAGGTATACAGGTGTGCACACCACGCCTGTGACTACATAACTTCTGGCCCATCAGGCTGCCTTTGGCATCCCCTTTGAGGGAAATATCATCTCACACCCAATTCCAAACCTCACTAAGACACCAAAAGGGACTACCTAGGTCACGCCAGCTCAGCTACCTGCGCAGAGACCTCAGTCTCCACCTGTCATGAGATGTTCCTTTCCTGTCTCCAAATGCCTCCAGGGTCCCCTCCCTTCACACCTATCCTGCAGCGTTTCCAGCCTCCTGCCTCAGCCCCTCCGTCCAGCCACTTCTTTGCTCTGCTGAGGTAGCTCTTCTCTTCTCCCTGTAACCCTGTTATCTCTTCTGTCCTCATCTGAGCGGTTCCGCCTTCTCCTACTTGCCCTGATTCTGGAGACACCAGGCAGACAGAATGCTCCTCAGGAAGTGGGGAGGAGAAGCAGGAGTCCTCATCTGGATGACTATCTTTCTGCCACATGAACCCTCCCTCTGGGCATCCCTGACTTTTCCTGTCCCATGGGGCATGTGCTACTCAGTCCCTGCCATGAATGGCCCATGTCCAGCCATGTGACTGATTAACACAGCCTACATACCCACCTGCTGATGGGCTCTTCCGGTCCTGCAGCCCACGTTGCTTCAACGTCAGCCCCCGAGCCACCTGCTTGGACATGATCCACAAGAAAGCCGAGCGAAACACAGCCGTTCCTGACACCCGTCCTTGGGGAGCATCCAGCCTGGGAATACCACAGGTCTCTCTCCGGTCTGACCCTATCTGGGGCCTCCTCAGGGCTAGGCAGGTCAAAACAGAGCTGTGTTCACTGCCAGGATGCTTACCGAGTGCCAGTTATGTGCAAGCTCAGGCCCCTTAAAATTTGTATGGGATTCAGGGACTGTGGAGCATCTTTCTGAGGACCTGCTCCAGCCAGAGTCATGGAGGAGGCATCCTTGCAGGGCTCTCTTCGCTGTCTGTAGCAGCTGTACTCCCACCCTGGTCCAGCTGGAGGAGGTTGCAGGACAACGCTCATGAAAAACAATTTTATCTTTCAGTTTTACAGGTCTCCGCAGTCCTTTTGACATGACAGCTCTGATTAAATGCCCAACACATTTCCATCTGCCATTTTCCTCCATCGACACACCCTCTTGGGTCTTAAGATCAGTTATACCAGGGGCTGGGAAACTGTAGCCACCTGTTTCTGCAAATAAAGTTTTATTGGAACACAGACCCACCTGTTCATGTTACGACAGCAGAATTGAGTGATTTCAGCACAGACTTTTTGGCCTAAAGCCACTTACTAGTGGCCCTTTAAGACAAATTTTGCTGACTTCTGAACTAAACAGCCCATATTATTTACCCATGAACCAGCAGTCAGGTACCCTTTTAGTATGTCTAATAAACTTTGGGCAAGCCATTCTACATGGTCACTCTAAGAATAATAATGAAAATACAAAGAGTTCAAGGTAAACCAACTGAATTCCCAATTCAAAACCCATGTGCAAATACACAGGAAGCATTCTCGTGGGAATAAAAACACCTAAACCATACAAATAAAGATTCCTTTGAAACTCACCCCAGCTCAGTCCACTCCACCTTGGGATTACTGATGGAATTCCTTCCAGACTTCTGGATAGGAACTTAATGAATATGTAAATAAAGCCTATACAGTTGTGATTCTTTATGCGTATATGGATTTCTTTAAAAGTCACATTTGATATATATATGTGACTTCGCTTTTGTGACTTTATCACAGCTTTCAAACATCTTTGCCAGACTGCACAAACAGACCTGCACCATGCTTTTTAATTGAACAGAATATTCCAAGGTGTGGGTCTTGTAGGACCTAATCCCAGTGCATGCCAAGGTCAAGACCCTGGTCACTGTACTTAGAGAACCAGCTCCCCTCGCTCCCAGGACGGGGGATCACTGCCTCCAGTGGCTCACTCTGGAAATCGACTCTTCAGTAGACAGACTGCAGGCCCCCAGCACATATCCCATCTATCTGGAGATCCCCCACCTCCCGGCCACTCCAGGGTCCCCCAGTCTTCCCTGCAATATGGTGCCATCAAGGAAACACTGCCTGACCCTCAGGCTCTCCTAGCAGAGTCCCTAAGATCCATGACTCCAACGCCCCGTTCAAAGAAGCTATTTGAAAGGAGAATCACTGTGAATATAAATGACTTTCTCAGAAGCCTGACTTTTAAAAAAGGAAGATAGATCTGGCCCTTGCAAATACAAAACAGATTGAGAAGCTGAGCTTCGTGGAGTGACTTAAACAGGCATTCAGAGTTGGCACCCGCTGGGAACAGTGCGGCAAAAGCAGGCGATCAGAACAGGCAGAGCCCGGAGCTCAGCTCTACAGCAACCCTGCCTCCTCCCTGCTCGTCTCCTCCCTCCCACCCATCCCTGTATCCCTGCTCAACTTTCCATTTTGTAAACCCTCACTGAGCACCTACTATGTGCCAGTCAGTACACAGTGCTGAGAGCTTAGAGCAACCCCTGAAGAGTTCCCAGGGATGGAAAGAATTCCTGAGCAAGGGGCCATGGCATATGGTCCTGGACTCGGTGACGGAAGGCCCTGTGCTGGGCTCAGGAGGGCGTTCCCGAGGAAGGTTTGATGGGAAGGATATAAGAGGGAGAGGGATGTGCATGATTTTCCTGCTTAAAAGACCACTTGGGCTGCAGGTGGAGAGCAGACTGACAGGAGGTAGCTCCTCCGCCCATTACTCTGCCCACCCAGGAGCCACCGGAGGAGCAGGGACCCCACGGGTGGCTGGGGTTGGTGCAGTACAGGCTCCAGGGCACACACGGCTGGGCAGAGGGTGCTGCTTTTCCCTCAGGGCCCAGAGTAAGATGCGCCCTTAGGGAACAGCAGATGATTCCAGGGGGCTCTGAGCTTTGCTCATGGAGGTAACCTCAAGGAGGGTGGGGTGGGAACAGAGGGCCCGGTTGAACACCCTCCATGGGCTGGATCAGCTGGATGAGCAGAAGACACAAGGGGCTTAACCTTAGCTTCTCCCTCATTAGCTGTGAGGTCACAGCTATCTGCGGCAGGAAGGTCATGAGCAAACATAGCAGCACATTGAGCCCCGTGGCAGGAGCAGTGGGACTGTTCCATAGATGCCACCAGTCAGCCACATGCTAACAACTAGTCAGCAGAACAAGTCTTGTGCTGCCTGTTGGCAAGAGAGTAGTCCAGTGGTCCCCCTTATCTGTGCTTTCAGCCACCCATGATCAGCCATGGTCTAACAATGTTACAGGAAGCATTTCACCAAGAAATAATTCCTAAGTTTTAAATTACCTGAATTCCAGTATATTGCATGGTTGTTCTGTTTTATCATTCATAATTGTTAACCTCTGTTACTTCATAAATTAAACTTTATGATACGTATGTATGTATAGGAATAAATACAGTATGTATAGAGTTTGCTACTATCTATAGTTTCAGTATCCGCCAGTCACCAAATACCTGGCAGGACTTTAGCACTGTGTCCCCGGGCAGAGGGTTAGAAGTTCTAGAACATTCTTTCCTGTTGTGAACCCATGTCTGAATGGACACCATTCACCTCAAATAAAGAATTGGCACTGAGGAAGCAGGTGAAGTCAAGTCAGCAGGAAAATAAATTTCATGCTTGAAAAAGCTACAGCAGAAGGAAATGGGTTTTTGGGCGAAGGGTGGCAACAAGCATCACTTGTTTAACTTCTCTCCCTCCAGAATTCTTATTGAAAGGATAAAAGAAATATAAAAAGGGATGTGAGGAGGGGCCTGCAACCACAGAGGAAAGTTTATCTGTTTGTCAGCTTTTTGTTGCTGTGACAAAATACCTGAGATAAGCAACTTAAAAGGAGAGGTTTATGATTTATTTTGACTCACAGTTTCCTTTTTTATTCACTTTTATTTGTACATGTTTTCAGTACACAATGTGTACATTTCTTGTGTGGAGTTGGTACATGTACATAACACATCTCAATTCCTTTTTTGTCCCCTTTCCCTGTCCTATCTGCCCACTTCCCTTCCCCCATCTATCAATCTTGTTCCCACTTAAGAAAGATTGATCTCCCTTTTGCCTTTGAGCCTGTGATGATACAATATATCATGGTGGAATCAGTGGAAGAAGCCTATTTCACTCATGGAAGCCAAGAAGGAAAGAGAGCAGCAGGAAGGGGCCAGGGACCTAATATTCCCTTCAAGGGTAACCCCAAATGACCTCACTTCATAAGGCACAGGTTCCACCTCCTCTCAACAGTGCCATGGGCTATAACCAAGCCTTTAGCTCATGGCCCTTTAGAGGACCTTCCAGACCCAAAGTCCAGAAACTGGTCAAGGTAACACAAGAGCAAACACAGCAAGGAATCCCTGGAAGCCACAGTGCCGATGGTACCTAGGGAAGGCTGGGCATCCATTTGGAGGTCAGAGCCTGGCAGAGCTCAGGGACAGATCCATGAAGGTTCTGGAGATGCCAAGGTGAACCCCACAGAGTGATTTGTTATGGATGGGCACGGATACACCTCATAACACAGCTTCAAGCCTATAAAGCAAAGGATTAGGGCAAAAGATGGAGGCTTGACAGATCCTCAGTCATCAAGGTTTTGACACATTTTAAATGAACAAATCACATAACCAAAATTAAGGGACGAATATAAAAATCTAACAAAGTATGGTGCTCTCTCTTACATTTCATGTTCAACAAACTGAAAAGTTTTCTCAACCACTCACAGATTATTTAGAAAGAAGGGCTCATATTGACTCAGGGAAGATATCACCATAAAAGTCATTATCTAGGGCCGGAGGGTTAGCTCAGTGGTTCCGGCGCCTGCCTCGCAAGCGTAAGGACCTGAGTTCAATCCCCGGTTACCACATATAATGCTGGGCGTGGTGGCTCACGCCTGTAATCCCAGCACTCGGGAGGCAGAGACAGGAGGATTGCTGAGTTCGCGGCGGCTTGCCTGGGCACCATAGTGAGCTCAGGGCCAGCC
>PVIC010013395.1:0-21371 GCA_004025085.1 Thryonomys swinderianus
CTCTCTCTCTCTCTCTCTCTCTCTCTCTCTCTCTCTCTCTCTCTCTCTCTGATAGTGTTATGTTACATATTGCAGCCTGGCCTTGAACTCACTGTGTAACTCATTCTGGTCTCAAACTTGCAGCAATCCTCCTGCCTCAGCCTCCTTAGTACTGGGATTACAGGCCTGCACCAACACGACTAATTTCTTTTTGGCTATTTTCAAAAACTTTTCTTTCCCTTTGAATTTGGCAGTTTAATTATGATGTTTTGGGGCATGATTTTCTTTGAGGTCATCTTTGAAACCTTCTTTGGTTTTCTTCTCTTCTCCCTCAGTGCTGGTATTGACATGGCCTCACACCTGTGAGGCAAGCACTATTCTACTGAACTATACTCTTGACCATTGAATTTCTTGACTATGTAAATTTATCTTTCACTAAATTTGAGAAGTTTTAGTCATTTTTTTCTTCAAATACTTTTTTCTGCACCAATCTCTCTTCGTCTTTTGAGACTCCAAAGACATAAAAGTCGAACTTTTTATATTAGGCAAAAGATTTTTGAGGCCCTGTTGATTGCTTCTCAAGTGCTTTTCCTATATTATTTCAGACTGTATAATTTTGTTGATTTATCCCTATGTCCCCCAACATTTTCCTCTGTCATCTACTTTCTGCTACTGAATTAATTAATTGGCTCTATTTTTAATTAATTCAGTTTTTCTATTTTGATTCAGAAATTTCCATGTGTATCTTTTCCATAACCCCAATTTTCTCTGTGGAAAATTCCTGTTGTTTCATTCATTTAAAAAGTATTTATCCTTATTTTAGAGAAGATAATTATATGTCTGATTTAAAATCTTGTATGTTTCTAGTATTTATGTTTTCTTTTGGTAAACAGAAAAAGGGTAGCAAAGAGCTTTGTAGAAAAGTCAAACGTGTGACTATAGCAGAACTTGAACATAATTGTAGTAGTCATGTGAAAAACATAAGTACATAGTGCTTCACAGTGTATAATTATTTACATATATAAGTTTTTATTTGATCTTTGTAAGTGCTTTATCATATAGATTTTATCTATTTTCAGTTAAAGCAGTTGAGACTTAAAGAGCCTAGGTCACTGATCAGAGTACAAGGTCAGAAATAGCAAAGTCAGATATTAGTAATCAACCTTCCTACTGTAAATGATGATCCTTTGGCTGAAACTAGGGCTCTGGACATGGAATCTTATAGCACTGAGCTGGGCATGATGAAAACTGGGGTTCTAAATGCTGAGAGTCTCAGTGGGCCTAGGCTGGAACATAAATCTTTTTAAAATGCAGTTAATAAAACTCCAAGGCTTGATATTTTAGGCATGAGAATCATCAAAGCAGAGCAAGGAACTATGAATGGCACCTCAGAACAAGTATTTTCAGTAAGGTTGAAATTAATTTTTAAAGTTCAATTATGGAATCATACTTTGTTTCTTTTATTCTAACTTGGAGTTGAACACAAAACCCTAGAGCACAGACAAAATTAATATTGTATATGTTTTAATGATATTGAGCATGTAGTCATAATCACGGCTAAGTTTTATTTCAATGAAAATACACAAAGCAAAGTAGTGTGGGTAAATACAACATGGAACCAGTCTGCAGGTACCAGATACAAGTTTCAAAGACATTACTCTTAGTGGAGTTTGACAGGGCGTACTTACTCCTCTAGTGAGTGTGACAACATATTTGAAGTGTTTATCAGGGCATTGTTAGAAACTCAATACCTGAGGATTTTACTGGGGGCTGATCTTCCAGGCACACTCTGCCTATTACATGCCAAAATGCTAGACATCCAGACGGAAAACAGATGTTCAGCATAAACCATATTGTTAGTCTAGTGAGCCACCCTTATTAGAGAATGCTTATTTCAATCAAGGGTTCTGCTTACCAGCTACATCACCAGATGTCAGCAAAGAATCAACTTTGCAAGAAGATCTTTCATTTTTGTTTTGTTTTGTTGTGGTACCATTTTTGTTTTGTTCTTACTGATGTAGAAGTACAAATGTCTCCACTTAAGCCATAGTTTCTATAAATTGGCATTTACAAATTATTTTAAAGGTATATTTACAGTGTTTTTTTTTTTAATCTAGATTTTAGTTCTATGACCGAATTGCTTTCTGAATTGAAGCGGTTAAATTGCTTATTGAAGTCTGCAGCTGAAAGTCTTGATCTCTTGCAGTGCAAACAGCACCGAGCAAAGGAAAGACTTGGAAACAAGACTTGAACAGAAAGCAGGGAACTGGGATGGGACACACCCAGCATGTATCATCAGTATTTATTAATTACACAAGCATAAGAAAAACTGGGTGGGGGATACATGTGGCATCCAGTGGTATCATCTGACATAGGCCAGGCTCATGGAAAGGAGGATAAGGTATCCTGCAAAAAAACAAAAAACAAAAAACACAACAGATCAAAAGTAGGTCATGGTTAACTGGTTCTATTGAAACAAATAAGGGCAGGGTAGCAGGGAGAATGGAATGCGGTGGGAACTGCACTGGTCCTTGGCCACAGTTATCTCACAAATCAGGACTTAGATCTCTGAGGCAGCCACTGGTGGGAAGCCACACTAGCCTGCACACTGTTCAACGTGCTCCTATGAGTCACGCAGGCTTCAGTCTTGCTCCAAATGAAGTGTAGCCAATTATGGGAGGAAAATGGCTGTTCCATACTGCAGCCTGTGCTAAGGCTGTCCAGGGGGATCAGCTACAGTTGCTCAGCTCCAAAACCTTTTCTGTCAATTGTTTTCTTTTCTTCTAAAGTTTGATTTCTCATCCTTCTATTTACCCAGCTATTCTATTCACCTACTGAGCTGGAAAAGATATTAAGTTGGACTCTTCTTGGAACTCTTCCAGCAGGTGGGGTCCAGATCTCACTGACAGGCTGTCATGCCCCTCACTTGCCTGTGCCTCTTCAGCGATGGCCCGACGCAGTGGTGGTGAACCTACCACACATGTCCCACAGCAGGCTGTCTGTATTAGTGAGAGCTCTAAGGTTCACCATTCACTGGCCTATGGAGTCTATAGGTGGAGTAAATGTAGCGCCCTCTTGTCATCTCCACAATCCATGCTTGAGCAGTGCAAAATCAAGTCATGAATAATATTTCTAGAGAATCACACATTAATATTAGGAGTTTATGATCTAGCTGTCTAGGGATGCACCCTGTTGCTTAGCCAGGTTTAAACACACTAATGGCTCTAGGAAGCTTACTATTGCTTTTTGCTTTGTCACACGCTTCCTACAGTTTTGCAACAAGCCAGGATATTTCCCTGTTTTCTTTAGATGAATTAACTGTTGTTTTCAAAGTATGGTAACAATATCTCTGACATAAAAACCCGAGAAATTTCCTGTAATAAAGCTCATACAGTGATACATTTTCTAAAACTTTTGTTTAAATACGAAACCAGTGCTCTCATTTCCAGTCTCCCAGGGCCCAGAAGTCTACATTTTGAGACAGGGGGTCTCACTAAGTGACCCAGGCTGGGCTGAAACTTGCAATTCTCCTGCCTCAGCTTCATACAGTGCTGGGATTACAGTGGTGTGCCACCATGTTTGGCTGAAATCAGAAATTTTAAGACCTCAAACTTTGTTTACTATTTTGGCATTAAATGTGTAGATCAATTGGGGAGTATTGACATGTACACAATATTGCAAAACATAATGGTATATGGTGTTGCTTCGATGTACAACTTTTTGAAATGTGTGTTCAGATAATTTACTTTTCAACTGTGACTATTTTTAACAACTTGCTGATAAAGCTCCTAGAAATTTGCTAATTAGTTCTCAGTGACGAGCCATCTCTCCAAGACACCATTGCCTTGTTACCGTTTATTTTTATTTATTTATTTATTTATTTATTTATTGCTTTTTTAGACAGGGTCTCACATTGTAGTTCAGGCTGGCCCTGAGCTCACTATGGTGCCCAGGCAAGCTGCCGCGAACTCAGCAATCCTCCTGTCTCTGCCTCCCAAGTGCCGGGATTACAGGCGTGAGCCACCACGTCCGGCATTACCCTTTATTTTTTTTGAGACAGGGTCTTGCCTTATAGTTTAGGCTGGCCCTGAACTCACTATGTAGCCCAGGCAAGTCTCAAATTCAGCAATCCTCCTGCTTCTGCCTCCGGAGTGCTGGGATTACAGGTGTGAACCACCACGCCCAGCACTGTGCTACGTGGTACTGATTGCTGGTAGGCATGAGTCACCACGCCCTGTATTGTTGTATGTGATTACCAGGAATTGAACCAGGGACCTTGCACTTGCTAGGCAGGTGCTGGAACCACTGAGTTAAATCTCTGGCCCCTTGTTATCAGTTTTGCATTTTAGGAATACACAGCCAGAGACAAGGAAACTCCTGGATCAAGATGGGGACTTTAGGTGGGGATTACAGCAGAAACTCAAGGTCATCAAGACGTATATGGATAGAAGAGACAGTTTGGGCCACTGTAGCCCTGAGAATCCCAACAGGAATGAGAAGTGTAAATAGGGATGACAAGCAGCATGGACAGCACCTCAGTACCGATAATATAACCATGATGTCTTAGGGAAATTGCATGATAAAATCTCTGGTCTGGGAAGGATTTATCTCCATATGGATATAGAGTGATCTGCAGGTCCTCTGACAACAAAGTGATGTCAATCCAGGCATAGACTTGGTGCTTCCAAAACCATGAGGAGGCAGCATTCGAAAGGCGTAGTGGGTACCTGGAGTTTTAAGGCCTTGAATAATAGTTTCTGAAACTGAGGTTTATAACTTTCAGGTCAGTAGATTAAAGAACAAGGTCTCTATTTTGTTTGTTTTCTTATCTTGGCTTAGATTTTTAGGCTTTACAAGTAGTACTGGCTCAACAGTGTAAAATTTAACTTTTCTTTTGAATATCTATATCCTTAGTTGTGAGTCTGCATCTTTTAATTTGTTCTACTGATCTCAGGTCTGGAGCTTTTTTGTTTCCTTTTGGTGTTTGCTTGTTTGTTTTGCCAGTACTCTGCTGGTTTTCTTTCTTAACACTGTAGCTCTGTAATGTAATTTCAAGTCAGGGATTGTGATGCCCCCTGTCTTGCCCTTGTTGACCAGAGTTGCTTTTGCTATTAGAAGTTTCTTCTGGCTCCAAATGCATTTTAGGATTGTTTTCTTTAATTCTGTGAGATACACTTGGAATTTTTATTAGGATTGCATTAAATGTATATAAAAATTTTGGAAGTATGGCCATTTTCACTATATTGGATCTTTCTATCTAAGAAAAAGGGACATCTTTTCATTTTCTGATATCCTCTTCAATCTACTTTTTCAGAGTACTGTAGTTTTCAATGTAGAGGTCTTTTACGTCCTTTTGTTAAATTGATTCCTAAGGGTTTTTTTGGGGGATGCTATTGTGAAAGGTGTTGTTTCTCTAATTTCTCTCTTAGTAAGTTTGTTATTTGTGTACAGGAATGCTATTGATTTTTGAGTGTTAACTTTGAATCCGGCTATACTACTGAATTTGGTTATTAAATAGACAAGTCTTCTGGTGGAGTTTTTGGAGTCTTCTATGTACCATATCATGTCATATGCAAATAATGATAATTTACCTTCTTCCTTTCCTGTTCTTATTCCTTTTATTTTTCCCTCTTGTCTAACTGCTCTGGCTAACATTTGGAGAACTCTGCTGAATAAGAATGGTGACAATGGGCCGGAGGGTTAGCTCAGTGGTTCCGGCGCCTGCCTCGCAAGTGCAAGGTCCTGAGTTCGATCCCTGGTAACCACATACAATGCTGGGCATGGAGACTCACGCCCACCAGCAATCAATACCTCATACCACAGTGCCAGGCATGGTGGCTCACGCCTTTAATCCCAGCACTCGGGAGGCAGAGACAGGAGGATTGCTGAGTTTGAGGCTTGCCTGGGCTACATAGTGAGCTCAGAGCCAGCCTGAACTACAAAGCGAGACCCTGTCTCCAAAAAAAAAATAAATAAATAAATAAATAAATAAATAATAAAAGAATGGTGACAATGGATGTCTTTGTCTTTTTCCTGATTTTAGAGTGAAAGCTTTCAGTTTTTGTTCATTTAGTATGATGTTGGCTGTTAGTTTGTCATAGATGGCTTTTATCAGGTTGAGATGAAGACCATCTATTCCTGTTTTCTGTAGGGCTTTATCATGAATAAGTATTAGATTTTGTCCAGTGCTTTCTCTGGACCTATTTAGATGATATGACTTTTGTCTTTGGCTCTGTTGACATGGTGTACTACATTTATTGATTTGTGTATATTTTACCATCCCTGAATCCCTGAGATTAATCCTACTTGGTCATGCTATTTTAATCTTCTTGATGATTTGCTGCATTCTGTTTGGTGGTGTCTTATCGACAATTTTGATTCAGTGTTCCTCAGGGTGCTTGTCCTGTAGTTCTTTTCTTTTCTTTTTTTTCTGAGACAGTGTCTCCCTTTGTAGTTCAGCCTGGCCCTGAGCTCACTATGTAGCCCAGGCTAGCCTTGAACTCATAGCAATCCTCCTCCCTCTGCCTCCTGCGAATGCTGAGATTACAGGTGTGAGCCACCATGCCTGGCTAGAATTTTAGTATCTTCTCAATTCAGTTTTAGTAATTCATATGTATCTAGAAATCTGCCCATTTCTTTTGCGTTTGCCCTCTTATTAGAATATAGGTCTCAAAGGATGCATTGATGATCTTCTGGATTTCTACAGAATCTGTTGTGATTTCTCCCTTTGCATTCCTGATTGCATGAATTTGAATCTTCTCTTTCTTTCTTTCTTTTTTTTTTGATAAGGTTAGCTAAGGGTTTGTTGATTTGATTTAATCTTTCAAAAAGCCAACTCTTGCTGGGCGTGGTGGCTCACGCTTGTAATCCCAGCACTCGGGAGGCAGAGGCAGGAGGATTGCTGAGTTCCAGGCTTGCCTGGGCTATATAGTGAGCTCAGAGCCAGCCTGAACTACAAAGCGAGACCCTGTCTCAAAAAACAAAAACAAAAACAAAAACAAAGACCCAACTCTTCAGTTCATTGATTCTTTGTACTATTTTCTTAGTCTCAATTACATTAATTTCTTCTCTGATAAATATAATTTCCTTCCTCATATGAGCTTTGGGGTTGAAACTTTCTAGAAATTTGAGGTTCAACACTGGATTATTTATCTGAGCTCATTCTGTTTTCCTGATGTGAGAATTCACTGCTATAAATTCTCTCTTAGGAATGCTTTCATTGCATTCCATAAGTTGCAGTGTGTTGTACCAGTATTATCATTTAATTGTTGATAACATTTAATTTATCCTTTAATTTCATCTGCGATCCATTAGTCAGGAGGGCTTTATGTAATTTCCATGTGTTTATGGGATTTTGTGATTTCTTTAGCCATAAATTCCCAATTTCATTGTACTATGGACAGATAATATGCATGGGATAATTTCAGTTCCTTTGCATTTACCTAAGCATGTTCTTTGGGTTCATATGTGGTCTACTTTGAAGAATATCCCATGTGCAGCTGAGAAGAATGTGTATTTGAAGTTTTGGAGTAAAACACTCTGTAGACATCTACTAAATCCATTTTTGCATTTTAGGAATACACAGCCAGAGACAAGGAAGCTCCTGGATCAAGATGGAGACTTTTGGTGGGAATCACAGCAGAAACTCAAGGTCAATATGTATATGGATAGAAGAGACAGCTTGGGTTTGGTGGGACTTGATCCTGACAGTTCATGGTTCAATGTTCTTGCATAGTTCAGGAAGTAACTTGGGTGTCATATTACCTAAAAAGAACTCAGACCCACATCTACTTCTCAACCAGATGCTTGTTCTGTGACATCCTTCTCCACTTTGAAGGACACACCCTTAAGGCCCCCATTAGTGTGGGGGAAAGCAGCAGGGCAAGTGGGCATGGCTGTCAGTCAGATATCTGGGACATGTACAGAACAGCTGCCAAGCCCTGTGTCTGGTACCAGTCAGAGAATGCTATCTTCAGTTCTTCTGGAACAAGAATGGGGGTAGAAAAGATGGTGACTATTGGTGTTGTGGCCACTGCCTTCTTTCTTTCTCAGTCACCCACTTGAACTCTGCTGAGTGTATTTCTTTTCTTACTTTAATCAACCCATATTTACTCTGCAGAGCACTTTTTTTCAGAGCACTTCTCACTTCTTTAAATAGCTTTATTAAATGTAAAACCTTACTACTTTGTTTTCTGTCCATTTCTTCATCTAGGACAAGAACCCAGAAAACATCCTTGGAAGGAGCACACAACCCCAGGACTTCACAAAAACCCTCCCAGAAAAGTCTTTCAAGACTCATCTAATCAAATGATATTTCTCCAAATATGGAGCTGATAGATGTGTCTAAACCAACTATGCTGGATAATAAAAGATGCTTCTTGTCTTTCAAATACGAGGTCACTCTTCTTTAAAACAGACCCCTGACTGTTGGTCAATTGGACCGGGTGAGGTTAGTGTCCCATTGTAACCCCAACACCTAGCTTATCCAATCATGACATCAGCAGTGGACCATTCACCTGTGGCTGCACAAAGACAAATGGCTGGCTGGATACATTTCTGGCCCTTCCGTGCACCTTGGTTTGATTGTCTTGGCAACCACCCTCAGAGCAGGGTGACCATTGGGGGACATTGGTCAGAAATGGGGTTGGCAGGCATGGGAACCAGAGGCTGGAACCCGTGACTTCCTTACATCCAGGCACCTCTGGGGAGAGCTTCTGCTTGAGATTCTCCTCTCCAGGAATAACTTCCAGTGGCTCCCTCTAGATTTCCTTAATGTGAAGAGGAAATGTTCAGGGTCTAATTTCACCCTGAATTTATACAATTTGTATCTTATAACATGTAAATAATATTGAAAACCTATTCTACTTACCCTGCTTATTGGCCATTGTTGTATACTACCAAGAAATTTTCTCCACATGTATAAAGTTTTTATTAATAATTTTCACCTCTATGTTTTTCTCAGTTAGCCATTTTAATCTATGACTTTTAGTTCAAAACTTTAATTTTCCTGTGAGACATCCTTTGTGACACATGTGTTATTTAGTTTAATTGCATTGTGTCTGAGAATGTACTTGATAAATTTCCCATTCTACTAAATTTATGAGCTGTCCTTTATGCCTCAGAATGTAGTTGACATTGTGGATGTTCTGTATCACCATATGCAGGAGTCATGTTAGGAGGTGAGAGAGAGCTGGATCTTCAGCAGAAAATGGTCTGCACGTTGTCATTTTATTCAGAGGAGCAGGGCCAGAACCCAGTGTGTTTATGATGGGTGGAATAATGAATTTTAAAAATTCTTCTTTTTTGAGACAGGGTCTCGCTTTGTAGTTTGGACTGGGCCTGAGCTCACTACATAGCCCAGACAAGCCTCCAACTCACAGCAGTCCTCCTGCCTCTGCCTCCTGAGTGCTGGAATTACAGGCATGAGGCACCACACCCAGCACTGTGGTATGTGGTACTGATTGCTGGTGGACATGAGTCACCACGACTGGCATTGTGATATGTGGTTACTGGGGAATCAAACTTGGGACCTTGAGCTTGCAAGGCAGATGGTGGAACCACTGAACTAAATCCCCAGCCCTAAAAAATTTTAATATTTATGCTCCTTTTATATTAAATAAATGAGTACTCAAAAAAAGAACAGAGTGAAGTTTAGCTTCATAAACGTTTAGAGCATGAGGCCACAAATTCCTGACTGCATTTTCTTTTGCGGGTATCCACGAGAAGAGTGGTGTTATTCTGCCACCTGGTGGTCATGTGGGAAAGGAGCCTCGCCGCCATCAGTGCAAGACAACAAACACCTGTTCCATCGAGTTTGAAGAGGACAACAAGCCAACAGTGTTCTAGGTAAACTTTGATTTGGTTGAAACTTTGTTGATACCAAACATAGACAAAGTATCCTGTTAAATGATACTGATGAATATAGAAGATAAATTCCTGGCTTTTTTGTACCATAGGAAAAGAATTACTAGTGCATAGTCCAAATAGCAAGTGAAAAGCAGCTGCACTTCCCAGATAAATCAGGCTCTTGGCATCTAAAGGACCTGTACCTCGGCCCAGGTGCATACCCTGAGTCCCACGGTGTGATTGACAGGTGCTGTGTGAACTTCTAATCCTCCACTCTAAGCTTCTCAAGCAGCTGGGATTATAGGCATGGACCACTGCCTGGCTCTCACTCACTCCTTAAATAGCATTATCGAGCACACAGCACTTTAGAGTTCATGATTTTTAAAAACAAGTATCTCCTCAATATATGGGGAAGTACATCTGATATAGGAGAGCAAGGGCCAACTCCCAACCTGAAACGCGAGTGTGTGTTCTCTAAGATTGAAGAAAGCATTTTAGGAATGACGGAGGCTAGAGTAGGGAAATTTTGTTGATAAAGAAAGCTTCTACTCAAGAGAGATAGAAGGGGAAACCTGAAAGGTTGGGTAACTCACCCACTTCACTTTTCAGAGGGCTTTTATGGAGCAAACCCACAAATCGAGGTGGGTTAAGGTGGGACAAAATTCAGACAACCAGTAACATTGCAAACAATTGCTTAGGTAATATTGGTACAATGAAAAATCACAAAATGGACAAAGCCATGATAAGCCAAGAAATATTACAAGTAGAGTTGCTTAGGTAATACTGACTAGTTGGAGATCCAATGAGAAATCAAGTCACGTAGCAAGTATATAGGTTTTTTTTAGTCAGGAGACTTTTCCGGGTGGGTTAACAACCTGGTCCTCCACCTCTGGGGATTTGAAATTACTGCATTCCTGGGAAGGCAGTGGATCAAGATCTTGACTTCCACCCCAGAAGGAGAGTGAGGCCTCTCAGTCACTGCTATCACGAAGCGGTAGTTTTTCCACTGAAGGTGCCGATGTTTGGTAAAGGTCTCCTTTCTTGCAAGCTTTTTGAGGGCTGGTCCTAATCTGTCTATCTACCACATGTCTAACTAGCTTTTCTACCTAGAATACATTCACAACATGGTAGACCCCAGGCTTTTTAATAGCTAATCAGTAATAAGAGAGAATCCAGGTGATGGTGCAGCACTTTCTTACTGTTGTCCCCGTGTTCTTCTGCCTACATACTTCCCCAAGGGATGTCCTAAAAGGTAACACCTGGTATAATAATGCTTAGCGAGGCCTCAGCCCCTTCAGTGGGCAGCTGAGAGCCCTGGATTCATCACCTACTTGAGGAGATCTTTGTCCTTTCTCATTAGATCAATATTACCTCTGCGACTATATTTATAATCTTATTGGTTGATCATAGCTGAAACCCACATCATACTCACATGGCTTTTGCCCTATAAAATGTGCCCATATGGGGTCAGGGATTTAGCTCAGCAGCACTGCCACCTGCCTTGCAAGCACAAGGTCGTGAGTTTGATCCTTGCTACCACAAACAAACAAACAAAAACCCCTGCAAGGTTCTTTGTGGGAAACAGGAGAAGGGGATGTAACTAGAAGCTTTGCAGTAAATTCTAGTCTCCTGTGAGTCTGACAGCACAAAGTGAAATAATTAACAAATAGATGGAAATGAGATTTAGAGAAGTAACTAAGCTTGGGCCTGATCCATGCTACTCTGGGTAGCAAAGACCCCAGACTAAGCTTGCCACACCTTTTATTCCCCCAGATCCAAATTTGCCCCACACCTTGACTCAAAAGATCAGGAGGGCAGGGCCATACACCAACAATAGTCCTTGAAGACTTCTGTAGATGAAGATCCCATGGGGCACGGGCACAGCAGATGTCAGTAATAATCTTCGAGGAATTATATGGATCCTGATGTAATTCTGCCCTGGAGCAGCACAGCATGTGAGACCATTGGAGTGCCTGTTGCTACCAGAGGTGAAGACGAGCGTTAAGTCCCCAAGTCTGTCTGCAGGCAGGAGAGCTCGGCCCAGTCGTAGTCTCAGTTGTGCAATTATTTCTCCCAGATAGAATTATTCCCTACAGTGGGTTCCTCAGATATTCATTTGGGACCCTTCCAGCCTCTCAGGAGCTATTTTCTCAATAAATATTTCCTGGTTTTGGCCTCTATTGTTCGTAGAATTCATTCTTTGATTTAGAGAACACAGTCTCGACATAGCAGACATCTAACAGGTTGGAAACTATACAATTTCCTTTATGTCATTTTGGGGTTCTATTTTATGTCCTTTGCCATCCATGTAGCAATCAGAGGCTGAATACTGACTATGTGTAAGCTGAAGAGCAAGGGAAACTGTAGCTTCTCAGCCAAGAAGCTGCAAGCTTCATAGCAGGAGAAACCAATGATGGAGCCCCAATTTGATACTAAAGGCTTAGAATCACAGGTGCAAGTCTCATATTCAAGGGTTGATGAATCTGGATTCTTGAGTGCCAGGGATGACAGAACCAGCAAAGCTGGCCGTCACTCCAGAAGGAACAAGTGTGCACATGCGAGCTTCCTCCTTATTCCATTTTCCACACTCTCCGGGCCTGAGTCCTATTTGATGGTACCACCTGCCTTCAGGACTGGTCTTCCTGACTCAGCCTGCTGACCTTCACACTAATGTTCTCTGGACACACTGTCGTGGAGAGTGGTGAAGTGTGCTTTATCACTCTTCTAGGTGTCTGCCAATCCGGTTAAACTGGTAATCAACATTAACTATTTCTTGGAGAAGGCATTAAGGCAGACTTCTGGTAGGAAAGGATTAGTCACTAAATTTTGAAAATAAAGAAAGAGATAGATCAACATAAGCAAAGAGTTTGAGATATGAAACAATGTAGATGAACTAGCTAGAATTAAGGAGCATTAGATACATATACCAACTTCCCATGATGAATACAGTCATTATGTACTGTAAACATGTGTTAAGCAAAGTTTACAAACAAAAGATATAGTTATGAAATGTATAATACTTAAATTCAAATATTTGTATATAAAAAACCAATGCCTGTTCTCAGAAATATTTATCACATTCACAAAGAAGGCTAGCACATAAATGCTGTTATCTAAGTATTTGAATGGGTTGTCATTCATTTGCTCCTCAAGAGCCACACTACGTGGTTTTGAGCCAACCTCTGGACAGCAGAGGAAGGGCCAGAAACCAGGGCACTGATCTGACAAACACAGACTGTTTTAAGGGTTTTCTTTGTCTTCTGGATTTAGGATGAATTCAGCCAATGGCATGGGGTTATCAGTAAAGGATCCTCAGGCAGGAGGAGGATTGAGGGTATTTATTCTCCTAACATGCGGGCTATGTACCAGAAGCCGCAGTTTTGGTGAATTGATCCCTTTTGTAGGACTGTCTCCCTTGTATGTGACCCTATTTGTGGGCTCAGAGGTGACTGCTGCCTTCTGAGCTTTCATACCCCATGAATCACATCATTACTTGTTATCTCCCATAAATTTTGCTCACACATTTTAAGTAGCCTCCTAATTTAAATTCCTCTCCAATATTCCACTTTGAGTTTTCCACCTGTTTCTTACCAGGATGTTGAATTATAGCATCGCTACTCTTCTCTTTTTTGTGAATTAAGTATGTGGCAAATGGTACGAAAACACTATCTCTGATTATAAAGAAAATGGAGAAAATTTGTACTGCAAAGCCACTATAACATTTACACATTCTGTCATATTAAGATGCTGTACTTTAGTAGCTTGGGAGGCTTTCACTTTTTTTTTGAGACAGGGTCTCGCTTTGTAGTTCAGACTGGCTCTGAGCTCACTATGTAGCCCAGGCAAGCCTCGAACTCAGCAATCCTCCTGTCTCTGCCTCTTGAGTGCTGGGATTACAGGCGTGAGCCACCATGCCCGGCACTGTGGCATGTGGTATTAATGGCTGGTGGGCGTGAGTCTCCATGCCCAGCATTGTATGTGGTTACCGGGGATTGAACTCAGGACCTTGCGCTTGCGAGGCACGCGCCGGAACCACTGAGCTAACTCTCCGGCCCAGCTTTCACATTTTAAAAATTATATGTATATTCTGTGGATGGAATTGTGTTTTCCCAAAATACGTATGTTGGAGCTCAAATCCCCTACATGACTGAATTTGGAGAGATTGTGTTTAGAAGTCTATAAAGATGTAATATGGTAGCAAGGTAGGACTCTAGCATGAGAGGATTCATGGCTTTTAAGAATGGAGGTGACTCCACCACCTGCTCACGGAAGGGCAAAGGGGTCTGCATACTAGGAGAGGGGCCTACTCAAGTCATTTGGCACCTTCACATTAGACTTCTGAGAAGTAAGTGGCTGCTCTTTAAGCCTATGTATTTACATCAAAATCTCCCATTTTCGAGGGCAACCTTAGGCTTGAGCTTGAACGTCCCCAGTCAGATGCTTTCTGCAGGGCTTCACACTCTGAAGCTATCTTTCTCCATCTGGGCCTTCTGAGTCCCTGCTGTGGAAGCTGTTGGCCTGCACCAAAGGACCAGTAGATGTTAACTGATGCTATAGTTGCTTCTTTTCCCTGAAGTGAAAATTCCCATTAATTTTACTTGTCCTTATTTCTGCAAGGAACAGTTAGTTGATCAGTTTCTTCCTCTTTCATTTTTTTTCCATTTGGATATGTGTGCTTCATAACTATGAAGAATAGATTTTTTTGTTTTTGTTTACTTCCAGTACTTTCTCACATCTATACTTTCTCTGTCCTTATGACTTCATAAAACCACCTAGATTTTCCTCTGAGAAACTAACTCAGTTTGTTTTACCTATTTCTGGCCAGGAATTCCAGGCATGGCCAATCAGACCATTCTACCCTTCTAAACAGACTGATTGGGTCAGGCATGTGCAAACCTCTGAAGATAGGCCAATGAAATGGGGTTTTGTTGGATCTCTTAGGAAACTGAAAACTGCTAACCTATAAGAATATAAGTTTTTGAGGCCAGAGGTCACTGTGGAAAGCTGAAGCAGGAGGATCACTGCCAGTTTGAGGCCAACCTCCAGTACACAGTGAGACCCTGTCTCAAAACAAAACAAAACAAAACACAAAACTGAAAATAGCTCTTTCTGATTGGGCCTGGGTGTTTTGTCTGTGCTTTCTGGGTCTCTGTGACTGACAGGTCTACATACTTGTTCAGCCAGTTTACCCCATCCTCAACTCATATCTCAAGCCTATCTCATATGTGCCTTATTTCATTCTAAGAGTGGCATATCTTAGAGTGCCATGTTTTAAACTCCTTCACCTACTCAGTATCTTTGTGCTCATTTGCTTACAAATTAACCTCGTATAATCTTGAGAATGAAATTTAACTGTCCAGATTAAAATTTTTTGAAGATTTTTGGTTTTTTCCTTTACAGATACAAGTAATCAGTGAAAAATGGATACAGACAGTTTCTAGGTCTCGAAAAACAGTTTAAAGGTGATGATTCAGCTAGTAGATGAGCCTATCATCTTTGCCTATCCCTCCTTTCCACTGTTAGAGACAAATGTGATATTTATACACAATGGGGCACTACTTTGCAGTAAAGAAAGATAAACTTGAATCATTTGTAGGAAAATGGATGCACCTTGAAACTATGTTAAATGAAATAAATTAAACTCAAATGCTTAAATATTGCACGGTGTCTCTTATAGAGAAGTCTAAATAAAAACAAAATAATTAGATAACAGAAGGTAGGGAGATAGATTTTTCTTAAATGGGAAGGAGACAGAGATGGAAGGAGGGGTGTATAAGAAATGGACAAAGGAATTAAAATGTGTTTGTACATATACCAACTTCACACAAGCAATGTAAACATTATGGATGGCAAACATGTACCAACAGAAAAGAGCAGAACAGGGCTGGCTAGGTTGTCAGGATATTATGGATGATGGAGCTGAAAAACGGAAAGAACTTGAAAACGTGACCGTGGAGTTACCAGTCCCATGCTGGGATGCCTTTCCTTTTTGGTAAAGAAAATTGAACTCTTGCTTTGTAACATTTAAAATTTGCATTTGCCTTTACAGAGGCTCTTTAAACACCAATTGGGCTGCTTTTTGGAGTTATATTGGATATTGTAAAAACAAAGATTTGGTAGTGTCTGATTTCATTGATTTGAGACCGGCCACTGAACTGTGTAAAAGTTGCCATGGTGACTCTCCATGAATCAGATTTTGCGCTTGGCTATTTTATCCCTGGAGCTCTTGCTCCACAGTAGGGTAGGTGTCAGTTATGGGTGACAGACTGGATCACACGGGACCGGAGCGGCTGCTGGTCCCAATCCCGCCAAGTCCGCCCTCCGGCCCGCCCCCAGACCCGCCCCCAGACCCGCCCCCAGACCCGCCCCCAGGCCCGTCTAACTAAAGTCTCAGACAACCCGGAAACTCCCTCGCCACTGAGCCTGCGCCATAGGAGATCGCTAGTACGCTTGCGCACGCTGGGCCTGGCGGGTAGTTTGAATTTCACTTCAGAGCTGCATCCTGCGATCTGTGTTCTGACAGAGACTGGAGTTCTCCAGTTGAAGTGGGCTCTTTGGTGCGTAACTGAGCGAGGTGGGAGTCTGGTTTGGGGTCCTTGGCCTCGGAGGCAGCCCGTGTGCGTCACTTGACAAGTCGGGGCGCGGGGCCAGCGCAATGGAGCGGCCTGAATTTGGTATTCCTGGGCTGGAGTCAGTGCTTTGGAGCGGCCCTTCTAATTTGCCCGCAGAGTGACAAGGGATTTAGTCCCCCGCCCCCCTTCCCCTCCTTAATGATCTCAAAGTTTGAACCCCCTATTCTCAGCCCCATCCACCCCGTAGGAAAAATATTTCCCTGGGCCTGTTTTGAAATTAAAATGTTTCTTGGGCCAGAAAAATTTAGTTTAGTGGTTCTGCTGCCTGCCTAGCAAGCCCAAGGTCGCTGGTTCGATCCTGGTAACCACATACAATGATATGATATTGGGTGTGGTGACTCACGCCCACCAGCAATCAGTACCACACCCCACAATGCTGGGTGTGGAGGCTCACGCCTGTCATCCCAGCACTTGGGAGGCAAAGCGAGACCCTGTCTCAAAAAAAAAAAAAAAAATTCTTTAACATGCAAGTATATGTTGCATTTTAAAAGGTATTAGTGTTTTTTTTTAATATATGAATAGGTACTTTTGTGTTTTTAAATCATTAAAGTATAGGGCCGGAGGGTTAGCTCAGTGGTTCCGGCGCCTGCCTCGCAAGCGCAAGGACCTGAGTTCGATCCCCGGTGACCACATATAATGCTGGGCGTGGAGACACGCCCATCAACAGTCAACACCGCATACCACAGTGCCGGACGTGGTGGCTCACGCCTGTAATCCCAGCACTCGCATACCACAGTGCCGGACGTGGTGGCTCACGCCTGTAATCCCAGCACTCGGACGTGGTGGCTCACGCCTGTAATCCCAGCACTCGGGAGGCAGGGACAGGAGGATTGCTGAGTTCGCGGCGGCTTGCCTGGGCACCATAGTGAGCTCAGGGCCAGCCTGAACTACAAAGCGAGACCCTGTCTCAAAAAGCAAAAAAATCATTAAAGTATAATCTAGGACCATTACCTGTACCGGGTCTGGGGATCATTAACTGCAGAAGATTGTGACACATCAGTATTGCATTTTGGTTAGAAAATGAATTTTGTAGAACCGAAGTAAATTGCTTTTTTGTCCTTTCAGTGAAATGTGATTTACTCATTGTTTACCATTCTTGGATTTTGAAAGTGCACAAATTTATTTGGTGTGTTTTCTTTCCCCTCCCTTTGTCTCCACCCCCACCCTCTCCTTTTCTGCTTTCTCCTTTACAAACATGTTTATATTTTTTCATTTAGAGCAATAGAAGATGACCTCGGAGCTGGAACAGTTATGCTGTCATGTTAATGAAAAGATTGGTAATATTAAAAAAACTCTCTCATTAAGAAAGCTTGGTAAGCAAAACAGATTCACTGACTTTAGGTACAAAATACATTTTTTTTTTTTTGAAACAGGGTCTCGCTTTGTAGTTCAGGCTGGCCCTGAGCTTGCTATCGGCAAGCTTCGAACTCAGCAATCCTCATGCCTCTGCCTCCTGAGTGCTGGGATTACAGGCATGAGCCACTATGCCCGGCACAAAATACATTTTGATTATTAATCTATTTTGAATGATATATTTGATCAAATGAATGTATTTTTAAAAGCTGTGAAACATGTTGCTTTATGTGTGTTTTGTGTTTTTATTTTCCCCTAGCCTGTGACATTTTATGTTATTCTTTTCTGGTTAGCAATTTTGGGTAGTATATATGCATAAATATGAATCCATAGCTTGTATTCCAAATTTCCAAAGAGAACTTTCAACCATACTGCCACTGCCTCCACATGCACTCTATTTTTTTTAATTGAATTCTTTATTGGTACAATTTATATACATCTCAAAATCACATATAACATTGGGGAATTTGTACCAGTATATGACACAAGTTAATTCTCATTTTTACCCATATCCCTACCCACTCCCCCCTCCTCCCTCCACATGCACTCTTGAGGGCCAGTCCCAAACATTTCCCTGGCCTGTTTAGACTTTTTCAGAAGATGCTTTCAGTGAAGAGAGATCTTGATCCCATTGGAGATACCCATTTTCAACTGTGTGTTTTGGGACCCTAAAATCTTGGATCTTGTCTTCTTGTCCTTAAAGTGAAACATCTCCAGTTGCTGGGGTTGACAGCCTTCTCCTCAGCATTCCTCTGCACCCCGTAGGATGGAGCTGCTACAGTAACAGCTCACAAATGGTTCTTTATCTATGGGTCCTCTTCATACTGGATCCCTTGGAGATTTAACTAATTCTCATGGAAGCTTAGCTAGACATGTAGAAAGGTGTTTCTTTTATTCAGTATTTCTAGGTGTTTTATTACAGTAGAAGATTTTTCGAGAAACAAAAGCCTCAGGGACATTTTGTAGATTCTTTTTCCCCTTCGTTTGCTTCGTAATGTGATTTTCAGATTATCCATGGAAACGGGTCCTAGGGCTGAAGCAACAATCCTTTTTCTACCCTCTGTGTCTTTAAGTCTTGGCTCTCTGTTCCAAGAGTTTTCATGGGGATGTATACATTTTATAAAAATGTAAATTTATATGTAAATTAATAAATTATAATTTAAAGTGTAAATTATAAATTTATATGTAAATTTATATACACACATGCATAAACACATATACATACATATTATTATGCTTTGTTTTCTACTTTGCTTATAACAGACCGGGAACCTACCTTGAAGACTATATTAAATAAAATAGGAGATGAGATCATTATAGTAAATGAACTTCTAAATAAATTTGAATTGGAAATTCAATATCAAGAACAAACCAACAATTCACTCAAGGTAATGCTTTTCTAATGAAGAAACAAACAACAAATAAAACTATATCAACAGATAATTTGTAAGATCTTTAAGTTTATAATGTTCTTAGCTTTGTAAATTATTAGCCATTTGTGTTTTTTTTTGTTCGTTTTGTTTTTTGTGTTTTGGTGCTGGGGATTGAACTCAAGGCCTTGTGCTTGCCAGGCATGTGCAGCACTTTTGAGCTACATCCCATTTATGTTTTATTTTCCCAGTATAATGAAGTCTGGGACTCCAGCGCTATTTCTTCATGACAATGACCAGAGAAACTGTACTTTATGAAAAAAGGAGGTTTTTCTAAATACTTCTTGGTAGGTTTAATGTAAACAACTGGTACTCCCGGAGAGTGATAGATAAAAAGCACCAGTCTTGGATGAGATGTGAGTTCTTACTTTGGCTGTTTTTGACCCCTGTTTCATCCAGAAAACCATCTTATCTTTTGGAGTCTGGGGATCTTCATTTGAACGATAACACTGGGCTATTTGTTAGTTCTTTTCTTTTTTTGCATTTCCATATTTTTATAAATGTAAGCATTCTCAAATAAAGAAAAACTTTCATGTGCACATTTTTCTCTAAATAAGACTTCTAATAAATTTCAATCAGTACAAGTTCTGTATACTTCTTGATGAGAAAATAATTCAGTCTGCATTATAATTACCTCATACTGTTAGAGCCATTAAAGTGTTAACAGTATTTAACAACATACCCTGTAGTCCATTCAGCTTTGTAGTCCTTGGGATCTGTAAATATTTTCAGTTATAGCAATGGACACACTTGTGCCTATCTTACTATGAGTCAAAATGCCATTAGGATCTGTGAATATCACTTAGTTCTTCAAAAGGAAGATGTCACAAATTCAGTGTTAGTGTTTCAGTTCTAACTACCTAAGAACATGCAGGGTTTGGTGTGGCCTAGAGGATATTAATGTGAAAATTCAAAGTCAGATGACAAGAGTCCAAATGCACAGGATATTTTTCTTATTAAGTTTTGCGGAAGTTTATCACCTCAAGTTCTAGTGAAGGTTAAAAGGAAAACAAGTGTGATTAATAAGAAATAAAATGTGTGCTAAGTTAACAACAGCAATTTGCTGTAATGAAGAACATCAATCTTTTCATCTGTTTCATAGTTGCTTCCTAAATCCAATAGAGAAAAATACATCCCCATTCAGAAGAGGCCAACCCTGCCCCCACCCCCTCTGGGGATTGGACCTATGGCCTCATGCTTGTTAGGAAAATGCTTTACCACTAAGATACATTATCAATCCCAAATTTCTGTTTGCTTTTTTGTTTGTTTGTTTCAAATATTGCTGGATTCATAATCACTGTGGTTATGGTTTATGGTCTTTCCTGTCTTTATAATGTTGCATTCATAGTGGGGAAAGAGACTTACTCATGAGCATTTCTTAAAAATTTTAGGAACTCTGTGAATCTCTTGAAGAAGATTATAAAGATGTAGAACATCTGAAGGAAAACATTCCTTGTCATTTGCCTCAAGTAACAGTAATCCAGAAGTTGTAAGTATATTTACAATTATTCCTACAGTTTGGATTTATAAACCCATGAAAACAAACACCTCAAAGCCATTTGCTCCATCAGTACCTGCAATTTTGTTGATAACTGTTTTTTGTTTCTTGCACCAGAAACAGTATGACACTGTATCATAACCAATTTTCTTATCCTGTAAACTGCTCTCCTTCTGTCCATTACTTCCATCCTGGTTCTCTCTGTCTCTTGTGTATGTTTGCTTGCCTTTCTCTCTAAGTCCTTACTGCCTGGCTTGGGGCTGTCATTATCATCACGTTTGCCTGCAGTTCACAAAGAAGCCAGGAGTCCTGATTCTATTTTTCACATCTCACTTTGGTCACCCTTTTTGTATTGAGATTGCATTGTGTACTATGCTGCCATTGTGCTCTCTTTCCCATCCCACATCCCTGAGCTGGCTGCCTCTCTTCCCTCTCTTAAATTATAGGTAAAAACCGGAAGTTGTTTCACTTTTGCTTACCTGACCCCACTGTCAGAGCTCTCAAATGTCCAGCTCCAGCCTTGACATGATACTTATTTCTGGTGATTTTATGGCTTTCAGGGAATTTGTTGATGTAATTACTCTCTTCAAACTTTATAAGCATAAGGCTGTGCTGTCTCTCTTGTTTATCCAT
>PVIC010013395.1:21471-38243 GCA_004025085.1 Thryonomys swinderianus
AGGCTGGCCCTGAGCTCACTATGGTGCCCAGGCAAGCCGCCGCGAACTCAGCAATCCTCCCGTCTCTGCCTCCCGAGTGCTGGGATTACAGGCGTGAGCCACCACGCCCAGCATTATATGTGGTAACCGGGGATCAAACTCAGGTCCTTACGCTTGCGAGGCAGGCGCCGGAACCACTGAGCTAACCCTCCGGCCCTGAAAAGTCCTATATTTTGTCTTGTACAGTCTTTCTACTTCCATTTCTCCAGTCCTCTGCTACCAACATTTTAGCTCTAAAAAGTGTTTTGATAAATAGATAAAAGCATTTCATTGCTAAGTTAATTTTTTAAAATCATTTTTTGGTCCCAGGGATTGAACTTGGGACCTTACGCTTGCAAGGCAGGCACTACAACCACTGAACTAAATCCCTGGCCTTCTAAGTTAATTTTTGAAATGTGCCATATACACAAAAAAGTGATTAAAATATTATTTATACAAATTAGAAAATAATAAATATCTGTGTATATACTAGTCATATTAAGAAATGGGATATTACCGATAGCTTAAAACACTTTTTCTCATGTAGGTCCTCCTTTTGTCACAGAAGTAATCACTCTCTTGGCCTTTATGAAAATCTTGCCTTTATATAAAGAGAATATTGATTAAACTTGAAAAGTTGAAAGGCAAATGCAAGCCTTGGTCCATAGCAAGAGGTTCACGTAGTGTTGATGGTTAAAGGTCTCCAGGAGCCCCACAGTACTCCTATGCGTGATCAGGGTGCTTAGAATTTTTCTGCAAGAAGAGGAGACTCATGGGTAAGGTCTTGAATGAATATTAATGAACGGGTCATCAGAGTATCTTCCAGGGTAGACACTGGTTGTACGGCAGAATATGGACAAGAGAAGGGAACCTTAATATGGGCTGCTTTAAGCTCTCTGGGCTGGGTCAATACAGAATCTTTTTGTAGGTTGAAATGGTACATAGGAGGACATGCAGAAACAACTGGAATCTTCATTAACACATACAATAAATGAGTACAGGAAAAATCACTTTCTTCACAGAGCTTTACATTAGCATTCATGTTAGGATGATGGCACATTCTCATTGGACATTTTTGTCCTGACAATTTATGACAGCTTGATAGACCTGGCCTTGCTGTGTCTGGTTGTCTGCTGTCATCTCAGGTTCTCATTTGTCATGTTTCTGGGGATCTTTCTTTTTTTTTTCTTTTGAGACAGGGTCTCTTTGTAGTTCAGGCCGGCCCTGAGCTCACTATGTAGCCCAGGCAAGCCTCAAAGTCATCAATCCTCCTGTCCCTGCCTCCTGAGTGCTGGGATTATAGGCGTGAGCCACCATGCCCAGCTAGCATCCTTTCTTAATAGAACAAAAATTTTTGACAGAATGAGAAAAGCATAACTAACACAAGAGCCAGTACCATGTAAATTGTTATATAGCTAGGGACATGTAAGGACAGCAAGAAACATTTGGATTTCTGTTGGAATTCCACCAGCTATTTCTCAAATTATTTGAGCTTGTAGTTTCTGCATTTGCCTCTCTGTCTCTCTTTTTCTTTTTTTTTTTTTTGAGCCAGGGTCTCATTTTGTAGTTCAGGCTGGCCCTGAGCTCACTATGTTGCCCAGGCAAGCCTCGAACTGAGCAATCCTACTGCTTCTGTGTGGTAGGATTATAGGTGTGAGCCACCATGCCTAGCACTGTGGTATGTGGTATTGATTGCTAGTGGGCGTGAGTCACCATGCCCAGCATTGTATGTGGTTACTGGGGATCGAAGTCAGGACCTTGTGCTTGCAAGGCAGGCACCAGAACACTGAGCTAAATCTCCGGCCCTCTGGGGATCTTTTTAACTTTCCTTTGGGTTGGATCTGTTTCCTGTGTCCAGTGTCTTCTTTGTGAAAGCAGTCAAACTGCTCTGGCAACAAAAGTGTCTTCCTTCCCTGGCACTTAACCTGGAGCAGGGGTGGCAGACCTGTGTATGGTACATATGCCAAAGTGGGCTGTTGGTGCTATGGAAGCTCTGAAATGTTTGCCATCACTGCCCTAGAAGCTTCAGCCTGTTCATGACTTCATTTACTAGTGGAACAGGAGTTACATTAGATTTCTCACTAAATAAAATTGGGCAGATTGAATTCAAGGTGACCCAGGCTTATTGCTAACAATTAAAATGAGTGTGCAATAGGCAGTGACTGACAGCAACCGAGATAAACTAAAATGAGTGGAAGATAAGTGACGTTTGTACATTCAGATCTATGGAAGTCAGAGAGATGCTGTTGAGGAGCTAAGATAGTTCAACTCAAAGATATATTGACTTTGAGAAGATGGTGGGATTCTTGATGAAGATGTCTGGCATAAGCCAGGAATAGTGGTGCATACCTATAATCCCAGCTACTCGGGAGGCTCAGCCTGGAATACAGGATATTCAAAGCCACCCCACACAACTTAGTAATACCCTTTCTTAAAATTAAAAACTAGTCTGGGCATGGAGCTCAGAGGTGGAATACTTGGCAACTTATCTAGCATGTACGAGGCCCTAGATTTCATCTAACATCTAACATATATCCTACATATACCCATATGTTTTGGGTGTGTAAATAGAGCTATATTATTAGAGATTTAGGGAAATTTTCAATATCTTTTCACTAAGTCTTCATAGTGAAGGTGTAGGGATAGAAAAAACTTGTTTCAAAAATTAAAACAATAAGTTATGTGTTTAATATTGATTATTTTCAGTTGTGACACATTTTAGTATGCTGTTTCATTCTGACAGTTACTTATATTTACTCTGTAGGGTTAATGGATCAGATTATGACTCTGAAGAAACAGGCAAAGTAGAGGAACCTGAACCCACAAAGAGGCCTTCAAAAGAGCAAAAAATTATTAAGGAAATGCTATTTATATCTACTGATGAGTTCAATGGAGTTCCTTCGTAAGTATTTAAGATAAATATTAATGTTGAACTCTTTAATAGTCAACATGATTATTTAAATTATAAAGCTTGGTCATATTGTAATATGCTGTGTTCAAATATCTATATTATTATCAATCTTGTCTATAATAGTTTTACCTTGTACTATTAAAATGCAGGATATTTTCTCTTGGAAATGCCTAAAAGCATGGTTGTTGTTTTGTTGTAAAAGCTCTTATACTGCAGATGAATTCGTTTGTTGCTTGTTACTCTCTGAGACCATTCTGTGATGCAGATTGACATCTCAGAAGTAACTTCAGTTAGTTGTACATTTAAGGAAATTGAATATGATTTATAACGGAGAATTAGAATGAGGAGTGTGTTTGCTTTCATATGTTTCTTGTAACACGCACTTGCTTGAGTCTGCTGTTTTTTTAGCACTGTCACTGAGGAGAATACAAGAATGAATAAGACGAGCTGCCTTCCCCAGAGAGAGATTTCCTTTGCTTTTTACAGATGGCAACAATGGAGAAACTTTATGAAAAATCCATGTTCTTAGACTTATAATTCTGAGACTTTTCTTAACATAAATTTTACATTATATTAAATTTTTTATTACTTTTATTACAAATAATCTTTGTTAGAAAATAGTTACTGTCAGAGGCAGGCTTGGTGGCGAATGCCTGCAATCCTGGCACTTGGGAGACTGAGGCAGGAAGATCACCATGAGTTTGAGGCCAGCCTGAATTTTTCTCTGGATTTAACCCATGAAAACCTGAGATTGAGGGATGTCTTAGGGATGAATTCATGGGAGTATAGGGGCTTGGTAAAGTGACTACCTAGGAGCTTTTAAGTCTCAAGCTAGTCCAAAAAGCCTCAGCAATTTGTCAGCTATTGTGTAAATATCAGTGTAGTTTTTGTTCCAGAGGTTTCTGCTCCTAGTATTACCAATTTTTTACTCCCTCTGGGCTTTTGTCCTGAGGAAAACAAAGAATGAAGTCCACAGACACAGCAGTGGAGAATGAACCAACTGTAGAAGAATTGCTAGCCCGGAGGGGCTTCAAGAGAGGACTCTGAGGAGGTGACGGTTGAGGGGTTTATGTGAAGATTTTGGTGAGCTATTTGTATGAGCGTGTGAACAAGAAATAATGTAGTTGCTGTTCTCACCTAGGCCTCTGGTCAGAGCAGACTTCCCTTACACTCCAGCTTCCCTGGGAAGAACTCATTGAGCCTCTTACCCTTGTGTTTTGATTTTCTCAGAGCTTATCTCAGTTTACTCAGGTCCTTGTTTTAACTGCCTATTTGTTCTCTAACTCCTGGTCTCATTAGGAAGCTGGATTTTTTTTTTTTTGTATTTGCTTATTTCTCCAGTTTGGGGCAGTAGTTTTTTCTCAATTTTGTGATGGCTCTAGGAAGAATTACTTTCCTGATTTTCAGTTTATTCTTGTAAGGGCTGGAATGATAGCTTCTCCACTCTTTACATGGCGAGTGCTACACCAGTTTTTATTTCTGCTAATGATAAGAATACCTTTCTCATCTTACCTTTTCCAGCACTACCTGCTGTTTTAAAAGTTACCACTTAGTCACTTGAAAGATACATGGCTATTGTATAATTCTGAAGCTAATGATTAAGATTTCTCCTTTTTGTCAGTTATCTCCCCTTATTGTTAGCTTTATTTTTGTGAAATGATTTCATACATTGATGCTATTCAGATTTGTGTATTGTGCTGCAAAAGGGAAGGCTAAGTACTATAAGAAACAGTGAAGGTAAAGAGAGTTTAGAAAATGCTGTTGTGAAGAATTGAAGGAAATTAAAATAGCTGTGGTAGAGTTCTCTTTTTTCCCCTCAGTGCCAGGGACTGAACTCACAACCTTGTACTTGCTTGCCAGGTAGACATGATGCCACTGAGCTACATCCTCAGCCCTTAGAGTTTCTTTTATTTATTTATTTTTTTGAGACAGGGTCTCGCTTTGTAGTTCAGGCTGGCTCTGAGCTCACTGTGCAGCCCAGGCAAGCCTCAAACTCAGCAGTCCTCCTGCCTCTGCCTTCCAAGTGCTGGGATTATAGGCATGAGCCACCATGCCTGGCACTGTAGTATGTGGTACAAATTGCTAGTGGACGTGAGTCACAATGCCCGGCATTGTGGTATGTGATACCTAGGAGGATTGAACTCTGGACTTTGTGCTTGTATAGCAGATGCCAGAACCACTGAGCTAAATCCTTGGCCCTTGAGAGTTTGTAATTTTTATTCCAACACTAGTTCTGTGGTGACAGTGAGGACAGACAAGAATTAGATCCAGGTTGATGGGTGGAAGTTAGAGTTGAAGAGAATATGTTTTGAAAGAATTTGAGCTAGCCAGTAAAAAAGAGGGTGCTACTCACTTGCTCTATTTATGCCTAAACTGCTGAGAAGATTCTCATGCTTTATATCTCTTATCGTCAGTTCTGCATTTTAATTGACATCTTCTGATTTTGCCTACTTCACCTGCTCTTCTTTTCCTTTTTTTTTTCCTGTACACACATAACAGTTTTTCTAGAAAACAGTGGTATGAGTAGTATACGTTTTCAACATTTGAAATTTTCTTACCTTTGCACATTTTAAATTATTTTTTAATAAAGTTACATCTTGCGGTCATTCAGAATTAGAATCCAAGCGGTTGTTTTAAGATGTAGTATTGATACAGGAGATGAAATATGAAAATATGATTTCTCCCAACCTGTTAGATGTCTTATACATCAAGTTTGTGTTCTCTAAAAGTTTGAAAATGAATTCTAGGAACAGTAGAGGTTAAGGGTGGGAAAAATCTTTACTGAAAGGATGGCTTCTGGGGGCCAGGAGGGGACCTGAGTAAGGGTGGGTGGGAGCCCACTTTATAGGAAAGTTTTATAGAGCAAGACCTACATGCATACACCATGGGTTCTAGCTATTATCAACCAATTAAGTGGCAACTATAGCTGCTTAGGTAATAGTGATCCAATGGGGAAGCAAGTCATGCAGCAAGAGTACATGGAAGAACAAAAACCTTCTTAGGGGCCGGGTGTGATGGCTCATGCCTGTAATCCCAGCACTCAAGAGGCAGAGACAGGAGGATTGCTGAGTTCAAGGCTTGCCCGGGCTACATAGTGAGCTCAGGGTTAGCCTGAACTACAAAGTGAGACCCTGTCTCAAAAAACAAACAAACCAACAAACAAAAAAAAAAACCCCAAAAAACGAAAACCTTCTTGGGAAGGTGATCAATCAGGGGTCTTGGTCACCTTCTAGACTGATGCCTAGCTAGACTGTACTAAACCAGGTATTTTCACTTACCTCAACTCTTGGGGAAGGAAGTATATAGGCCTGATCCTTTTGTTGTTATCTTGAGGTGCAGCCCCCAGCTGGTGTGTCTCCAGCCACAGTTGTAGTGTGTTTTTACCTTTTGTCTTGACTTAAGGGCTTAGTCTTGTCTGACTATTACGTTTCTATCTAACTTAGTTGTCTGTAATAGTATTAATACTGCATAGGTGGAATGTATAGATTAATGCCCTCCGGTATAATTAGGGAAGCTGGGCATTGATATGTTATCTCTATTTAATTTTTACCTGGTGAGATGTGTCTGGACTCCTCAGAAGTTGATAAAATAATTTTTATAACAGATACTTTATAAAGTATACTTTGATACTGAACAAAGTTATAGTACTTATATTTTTCAAAGGAAGTAATTTGTATAATTTCTTAACACTATATACATTTTTACAGGTACATGAAATCTCGCTTAACCTATTGTCAAATTAATGATGTTATTAAAGAAATCAACAAGGCAGTAGTTAGCAAATATAAGATTGTTCATCAACCAAAAAAGTCCATGAATTCTTTCACAAGAAATCTCTATCAAAGATTTATCAATGAAGAAACAAAGGATACAAAAGGTAAAATGATATTATATATTTGTGCATATGTCAATTGTTTGGAGTATTATTAATCATGAGAATCAAAACTCAATCTAGAAAATTCCAATCCAAGACAGTCCTCAATCATGGATAGTTTTCCAGCTGGGGAAATTTGTCATACTGGAGCCATTTTAGTGGGCATAGCTGGGATAAGGAATAGAGATGCTACCCTACAATGCACAGGACAACCCCCAGAATGTCTTCAGTGCTGAAGCTGAGAAAGGCTGCTTTAGAGTCTACTGCAAAACTATACCCAGTGTTTTCAAAATAACCTAATAAAGTTGCTAATAAAGTTGATTGTGCTTATATAGCACTTATTTGTACCAGTTAGTATGCTAAGCGGCTTAGTTTCATAATATTCTTATCTCCTCTACCACCCCCTTTTTGAGATAGGGTGTTGCTATGTAGTCCAGGCTGGCTGTGGACTGACTGTGTCTCCCATACTGCCTCAATTCTCTTGCTTCAGTCTCCTGAGGGCTAAAATTATAGGCAGGGGCCACTGTACCCAGATTCCCTTATTTTATTTTGTACTCTAGACAAAGTTTGTTTAATTTATGCAGGTCATCTAGTTGAGTGATTAAGCTGCTGAGTTCCGTTCTGTTAAGTTGTACTGCATAATGCCTCTGGAAAAGTGAGTGGTTCTGGAGATGCCAATAGGTAGTTAGTGAGCTAGTAAGCAGGACTACAGTGCTAACGTGCTATAGTAATAGCATGCAATTTCACTGATAGAATAATTATTTTAGCAAGAATACACTTTCTCACTTTGGGTAAAGACAGTAGGGGTGATTAATTCTATTCATAGTCACAATTTAGTATCTTAAAAGTAGGCCTTAAAAAGGTAATCTTAATATCTTTATTTTTAGGACATTATTTTATAGTGGAAGCTGACATAAAGGAGTTCACAACGTTGAAGGCTGACAAGAGGTTTCATGTGATCCTGAATATTTTGCGACATTGCCGGAGGCTGTCAGAAGTCCGAGGAGGTGGACTTACCCGTTATGTCATAACCTGAGACCTTTGCTTGGAATCGACAGGCAGTAGGATATAGAAAAAAACCTGTAATTATCTTATATAGAATCTCTCTGGCTTTTTATTTTCTATTGCTACTTTTTACAGAAATAAAACCTTTTTAGACAATATATATTTTCAAAATTTACTGCCTTTTGGCAAATATTTATCCACCTGCCACATAAGGCTCCATAGTAGGCATGTAATGGAATTAAAAATATTCATGTCTAGTTTAGTGTTTAGTGGACAATGTTGGAGATCCCAGTAAGATTGCTATAGATATTATACTGGAAAAAAAAGGCCAAGAAGGTAAGGTCAAGGGTAAGTAGG
The DNA here is from genome assembly GCA_004025085.1 of Thryonomys swinderianus. Classification (NCBI taxonomy): domain Eukaryota; kingdom Metazoa; phylum Chordata; class Mammalia; order Rodentia; family Thryonomyidae; genus Thryonomys; species Thryonomys swinderianus. The sequence continues at coordinate 29,637 of PVIC010013395.1, forward strand.
CCCTTTGGAATGGTGTCTAAATTCTATTCAAGGCATTTTAGTTTACAGGTGGACTTCCTTGAAAGGGATCTGGAGGTTGTTTATCCGCCTGATTATTATGTTTTCTCATGTGTCCCTAGGGAGCAGCTTACCAGCTATCAGTTAAACCAGTCTGTAGATGTCAGCCTGTAATGAGAGTATGTTGAGATGTTGTAATACGACACCTCCAGTTCAGAGCCCCTAAAAACCTTGTAATATTCTGATTCATAGGGTAATTCTTTTGTTTCACTGATCTTTGACACCAGTTCCTGACATGACATTGAGCTTTTACATCTTTTCATATTACCTCTTGATAGGAATGTTTTTGTTGGATGAGGTGAATCTTGCTAGGCTTCAGTATAATTTCAGGATCGGATCAGGTCTTCTCACAAAGACCAGGGCATACTTATCCTTTTCTGCTCTAAATTTACATGTAGGCAAACCTTTATTTTTATGCCCTGATTTAAAGAGAAATAATGGCATTGTCTTTTGTTTTTAAGCCTTGTTTCATTTTTTCTCTGAATCATTTTTTCCCTATGAAAAATATTTTCTCTCTTTAAAATATGAATGGTGTTATCAAGTTTGTTTTAACTTTGCTAAAAGATACTGAGGTGAATAGTTAATCTCTATCTTAATCATTAGTGTACAGCCAATTTATTACATTAGTTTGGGTGTATTGTTGATAAAATATTCTTCAAAGGATAATGAAAGAATTAATTTTAAAACAAAAACTAAGCTCTGTTGCTTGAATTTCATTTTCCAGCAAAATGACAGGTGTGTTCTACTTAATTCATTTCTAAATAACATTTTACATGTGATTTGGAGAGAGGTCGGGAGTCCTGTTCTCTTCCTCAGTTCCATTCTTTGCTCTTCATTTGCTTGTGGGAATATAGCCCACAGACTGGCTCCAGCTGGACTGTGCAGAGCCTGAGGCTTGGTTTGCTACCTCCTGCTCTCACTAGGCTAAGGCCCAACGCAAGAGAATTGGAAGTAGGCTGGGAATATCCTGTAGATTGCTGTGTATGTTGGGTACTAAGGAAGTATTTAAAAGTAAGTGGGAATTCTGGCTATTCGTTGCACAACAGGCCAGATAAGTTGATGGACAAGGGTTAGAGGCAGGGTTGGTAATTTTATTCATAGAGCTGGCTGGTTCCAAGTTCCTCTTGTCAGGAATCTGATGTAGAAGCAATTCACATTGGTGAGTGATCCGTGTTCAGAGACTGGTAGGTACTTTCTTTTTTTTTTTTTTTTTTTTTGCTTTTGAGACAGGGTCTCGCTTTGTAGTTCAGGCTGGCCCTGAGCTCACTATGGTGCCCAGGCAAGCCGCCACGAACTCAGCAATCCTCCTGTCCCTGCCTCCTGAGTGCTGGGATTATAGGCGAGAGCCACCACGTCCGGCATTGTGGTATGTGGTGTTGATTGTTGGTGGGCGTGTCTCCACGCCCAGCATTATATGTGGTTACCGGGGATCGAACTCAGGGCCTTGCGCTTGCGAGGCAGGCACGGGAACCACTGAGCTAACCCTCCGGCCCTGGTAGGTACTTTCTCACAGTGGTCACTTGCAGATGGTGGGTAAAACTCATTGCACATTTAATCTTGATGGTTTAGTTGTGTGATGTTCTGTTCTGCAACTCATAAGAACAGTGGTTATTTTTTTTTACTGATTAGTTTGTCCACATGTGGTTGTTGACATCACACAGTGAGCCAGGATAGAGAGGATGGCCACCCAGAAAAGAAATGCAAATGTCAAGTGTAGGTAAATATGGAGTCCTTGAAGATCAGCTTCAGGGAGTCACTCTGAAAGTGAAAACAAGCAGTTTATTTGGTCTCCTGAGAAACATATTTTTTTTGCCCAGACTAAGTACTGGGGTCTGGTTTTATAAATTAAAAAAAAGCAAGGTGAGACAGAAGTGGGTAATACAGTTATTGTCTTTATGGTTCCAAGGAGTTTGCAGAAACATGTTATGCTATGTCAGAATGACCTGGGTGATTTGTCTGTGTTGACCTTGGCTGAAGAATTTTATGGCCTCGTTCTTGTGACACTTGAAATCCTTTCTCATGATAAAATCTCCCTTTATAGGTTTATGTTTTCTTGGAAAGTGGGTTGTTTAAGGATAAAACTTTTTTTTCCCCCAGGAAACATAGGCTAGTTAAAAATAATCATGAGAGATCATCACCTTGGTCCCACCTTACCCTCCTAGATAGGTTCTGTCCCCTTGCAGCTCTTGGAAAACTCTGTCCCCTTGCCCCTCTCCTTGTCAGGTTCTGTTCCCTCACATTCTCGGTATGTTTTTTGACATCTCTGTCACTCATCTCTCTCTCCCTTCCTGAGTATGTTCTGTCCCCTGTGCCTCTGCTGGGCATGTTCCCTCAGAGGTACATTCTAACCCTTTCGCATTTCCAGAGTATCTAGATGTCTCCTCAGATTGTTTTGGCTTAATCTGTATCTCAGTCCCTGCACTGCTTTCTCATCTTTTGTAGTGTCAGGCTATAGATACACTCTCTGCAGTGCCAGTCTCCAGAGCAACCCAGCAGAATCCTTGGTGGTTCTGGCTCTTCCTACTCAGAGAATGAAGCACCTGAACAGGGTGTAAGGTTTGTTTCCTTGAATGTGCCTGAAGGAGCCAGGTGACTACTCAACTCTGTGTGTGTGTGTGTGTGTGTGTGTGTGTGTGTATGTGTGTGTGTGTGAGAGAGAGAGAGAGAGAGAGAGAGAGAGAGAGAGAGAGAGAGTGCGTGTGTGTGGAATGTGCACTTCCCAGTGAGAAACAGGAGGGAGAGTATACAGAAAACTCTAGAGTGGTTTTCTAATCTGCCTGTCCTGGGACATCCTGTGTAGCTGAATAATTGGCTGTGTCTCTTCCATATTTCATGGACCAGTGATTAGCTCAGGCTGCTATCACTTTGTATTTGCTTCCTAGTCTTGTTTCTTTCTTTCCTCACTCTTGCTGCTCTGGGCATGTAACTCCCCAAAAAAACATTAACCTTGCCTCTCAGAAATTGCATTCTGAAAAAATTTGCAGATTTTTAGCTCAGTACATTTCCCAAACTACATGTCTTAAGCAGGAGTGTCTCTTGGGGTGGTCGATAGTTTTATGTTTATACCACCTCTCAAGTCCTTCGTTATGCCCATTTACTTTACAGGTCTCCAACAGAGCCAGGCTGTTGGTCATTTTCATTACTTATTTAATTATTTTTGAGGAATACACATTACTATCCCTTGCAGAATAATGGTCCATGAAATACATTTTAGTTACCTTGATATAAAGGAATCTGTTTTAAAAGCATGTTCATTTTTATAAATGAAGTATACTACTGCGATTGGCAGTTAGTAAATATATGTATGTAAAAGGCACTTTGAGGTGGTGTAATGGATTTTGGAGTGGGAGGACTGATTGTAGTTCAAACCCTGGACCTACGCCTGGTAAGCAGTGTACATTCCATTAGCTGACCTGGGGTTCATTGGCTGAAGTAAAAAGCATGGGTCTTTAATATTTCCTTCCTTTATTGTGTCAACCTGTAAACATGGGTCATTCTAGCTACAAAAGTTTTCTTAGTATAGTAACTATGAGCTGTGTCTCATCTGTGTACTAAAAGTGGCAGTTCCAGGCCTGACAGTGTAGCTCAGTTGTACTCATCTAGCCTGCAGGAAGACCTGGGTTCACTTCTCTGGCACTGCAGAAAAAGGAAATAATCTAATCCTTAACTGTGACTGAGAAATCAAATTGTGTCTTGGGAATGTTCTCTTCAGCAACATAGTGTGCCAAAAAGAACACTAAAGAACCAGTTATAGTATCACATGCCCATAATCCCAGCACTCAGCAGGCTGAGGCAGGATGATCATGTGAGTCTGAAGCAAGCCTGGACTACACAGGCAAGCCTAAATTATACAGTGAGACCTTGTCTCAAAAAAAAAAAAAGTAAATAAGAACATGGGGTCTAGTCAGTTCTGCCACTTACTCCATAAAAATCCAAATTTGACCTTTTCTCACAATTTCTTCACCATCCTGGTACTAAACACTATCATTCTCCCCTGGGATTGGTACAATAGTTTCCTAAGTGGTCTCTGATTTTGTCATTGCCCTTCTATCATGTATCCACATGTATCAAAGTGAGATTACCTCAGTCTGCTCCTTGTCTCACAGAATAAAAGCCAAGCCCACAGGAAGGCCCACTGTGGGAAGGCCCACCCGGCCCTTCCTGGTCACCTCCTCACCCAGGACATCATTTCCTCCATTTGCTGGCTTTGGTCCAATCACTTTGGCCTCAGTGCCCTTCCTAGAAAAGGTTAAGTGAGTCTCCCTCAAGTTCACACAAGCTGTTGTCTCTGAAGAGACAACAACAAAATAAAGAAAGCTCCTCCCCGTGCACATGTGGCTTCCTGCTTACCTGCCCTGTATCTGTACTCAACATCATTTGATCCCTTGGGCCTTCTCGAGCCACCTTTTATTAAAAGTTATAGCTCCTTTCTGTAGTAATTTTCCTTCTCTGCTTTATTTTTCTACATAGTCCTTACAGCTATTTGAAGGTTTAAATATTTCTTTTATTTTTTTATCTTTCGCCCTTGATTTGAATATAAACGAGGGTAGGAGCGTTTTTGTCCCTTTTGTTCACTTCTGTGTCCCTACCCTCCCTACCACTCCTCTACAGTAGAGGGTGCTGAATAAATATTTCCTGGATTCACACTAACTGCAACAGTGGCTAAGGGCAAGTAACTACTTGTCCTTGCCTATTTCTTCCTTTTGTGAACTAGTTGTGCAAAAATATCTATAAGAACCCTCTAGTTTTAATAGCCTGTGATTCCAGTATCTCTAGTTTCTTCTGGGAAATATATTAATGTTGAAATTAAAGAATATTCTGTCTGATTAGATCATAAAAGTGTCTAATATCTTATATGGAAATCTCAGCCTTTAAGGAAAGAATATCAATTATTAAGCTTTAAGAAATGCTAAAATTCTCCTGGCATCATAAATAATGGTAGGACTGGCAGTCATGAGCAGCTAGTGCAGTTTGTGAAGGACTCAATTTAGTCGGTTAAAAGATGCACCAGACCTGATAGAAAAGGGGTGGCTGAATATTTTTGAAGAGTGTTTTTCATCTTGGTGCCTTGGGGATTAGTAAACAAGTGAGGTCATGAAGTAAAATTTCCTCTGTGTGTGTGTGTGTGTATCATATATACATATATATGTATATATATATATATATATATACTAAAAACTAAAACCTAAAAATAAAAATAAAAACCTAAAAATCTAAGTTACTAATTATATAATTAAAAGTGAAAACCTTCCATTGATCAAAGACTTCCTGAATTTTTTAAAATTGAAGTCTTTATTGGTACATTTTATATACAGTTCACAATCACACTCAACATTGGGGAATTTGTACCAGTATATGACAGAAGTTAATTCTCATTTTTACCCATATCCCTACCCACCACCAACCCCCTAGCTCTTATATACAGGCTATTTCTTTTTCTTTCCAAATCATATTTATTCTTTCCCCTCATTATGTTTCCCACCACATTCCCTTTGAATATTTCCTGTTTTACAAAATCAATCATATACATTCTAAAACTCATTTACATCTGCAGGTTCTCATACCAGAGAAAAGATATGGTATTTACATATGTGTGATCCATTTATTTCACTTATTAGCTTCCTGAGTTTTTTTGAGCCTGTATTATTAGTTTTAAAATTTATTTTGCTTATTACAAATGATTTCAGGATTTCACAATTTGTAGCGTGCCTATTAAATAAAATTGCCACAATACATTAAATAGAACTCTTTCATAGCATGTAGTTTAATGTATAATATTAAGTGATTGCCTTTCTGAAATGTCCCATCTCCCAATAAACCATAGCCATTGTTTCATAACTATTATTCACTAATATAAGTGGTAGAAAAGGAAGAATTACTCAAGATACTGAATCTTCCTGATACATTTCAAAGAATGTTATTCAGACTGGAGCCAAAACTTTTCTGCTGTCTCTTACTTTCTCTCTCTCTCTCTCTCTAAATAAATAAATAAATAAATAAATAAATAAATAAATAAATAAATAAATTTACTTATTTATAATATAAATATATGAAGATGTATATTTAAATACGTATAAGTAAAAAGAAAATAGACAGACAAAACAATTGAGCTCTGTTAAAGTTAGGTTCACTTAGCCTCTAAGGAACATACAAAAAATATTGAATTTGGTGTCACTACCTCAAATTCTTTACTACATGTAGTCTTTTGCTCCACTGCATTGAAAAGTAGTAAATTGGATGGCTAGCAGATGACATCTTGCTTACTTTTTAAAATTGAGATAATACTTAAACTTCACAGATTTTAAGGATATAGCTCAATAAATATAGAGCAGTGTATATTTCCTGTAACCTATGCATGTATCTTTGTTTTTTATTAAATTTTAATTTTCAGAATAATTTTAAGTTCATAAAAATTTGTGACAATATAGAGTGATCCTTGTACCCTTTACATGGTCACCTTTATGGTAACATCCTACAAAACCATAACAGATTATTGCTGCAGGATATTGATATTAATGTGGTCAAGATGTGTAACATTGTGATAGGGAGAAGGCCACTCCTGTTGGCCTTTTGTAGCCACACCTACTCCCCCCTTGAAATCACTCTTTTGTTTTCTTTTTCTATCATTTTGTCATTGCAAGAATGAAAGTAAATACCAGTACTTCTCAATCTCTTTAATGAAATCGAAAGGGAAGCAGTACTCCCCAAATCATTCCTTGAAGCAACCATCATCACCTTGATTCCAAAGGTAGGGAAAGATCCCACCAAAAAAGAAAACTACAGGCCAATCTCTCTAATGAACATTGACACAAAAATCCTCAATAAGATACTGGCAAACAGAATACAGAGAGTTATCAAGAAAATCATATACCCTGAACAAGTCGGATTTATCCCAGGGATGCAAGGTTGGTTCAACATATGTAAATCAATCAATGTAATACACTATATTAACAGACTCAAGGACAAAAACCATATGATTATCTCAATAGATGCAGAAAAAGCATTTGACAAAATCCAACACCCATTTATGATCAAAACCCTACAGAGAATTGGAATCGATGGACTTTATCTCAATTTAATACAAGTTATTTATGAGAAGCCAACAGCCAGCATCATACTTAATGGGCAAAAACTGAAACGTTTTACACTAAGATCAGGAATGAGACAAGGATGCCCATTGTCCCCACTCTTGTTCAATATAGTGCTGGAAACATTAGCCATAGCAATCAGGCAGGACAAAGATATAAAAGGAATAAAGATAGGAAAGGAAGAAGTTAAACTGTCATTATTTGCTGATGATATGATACTCTATCTAGAGGATCCTAAAAACTCAACCAAAAGACTACTAGACTTAATTACCAGATTTGGTAGTGTTGCTGGATACAGGGTCAGTGCTCAAAAATCAACAGCCTTTGTCTACACAAACAACAGACTCACTGGAAGAGAAATTGGGGAGTCAATCCCTTTCACAGTAGCACCCAGAAAAATGAAATATCTGGGAATCAACCTAACGAAGTGAAAGACCTCTATGCTGAAAACTATAGGACTCTGAAAAACAAGATAGAAAAGGAAATCAGAAAGTGGAAAGATATCCCTTGCTCCTGGGTAGGGAAAACCAACATCGTCAAAATAGCTATACTCCCACAACTACTATACAGATTCAGGTGTTCATGCCAAAGAGAAGACCCAGGAATTGTCAGTGCAGTTCCAATTGAAATTTCAATGCTATACTTCACAGAGCTAGAGAAAATAATACAAAAATTCATCTGGAAGAACAAGAGATCTAGAATAGCAAAAGCAATTCTAAGCAACCACGACATGGCAGGGGGTATTACAATCCCCAATTTAAAACTGTACTATAAAGCCACTGTGATAAAAACTACATGGTACTGGCAAAGTAACAGACCCAAGGACCAGTGGAATAGATTAGAAGATCCAGAAACAACCCCGGCTACACTAGGCCACCTTATCTTTGACAAAGGAGCCAAACATCCTCAATGGACGGAAGTCAGCCTCTTTAACAAATGGTGCTGGAAAAACTGGGCTTCAACCTGCCAAAAGCTAAAGCTAGACCTATCTCTTTCACCATGCACAAAACTAAACTCACAATGGATACGAGACTTAAACATTAAAACAGAAATAATAAACCTGCTGGAAAACAGGTTAGGTAAAACTCGGAGACATTGGCTTAGGCAGAGACTTTATGAATAAAACCTCTATAGCACAAGAACTAGCAGAAAGAATCAACAAATGAGATCTCATCCTACTGAAAAACTTTTGCACAGCAAAAGAAGTCACTGGAACTGCTAAAAGACAACCAACAACATGGGAAAAAATATTTACTAGCTGTTTATCAGACAAAGGGCTATTATCTACAATATATAAAGAACTCAAACAGATCAGCCTCCCCAAGTTTAAAGACCCAATTCAAAAATGGGCATCTGAAATGAACAGACACTTCTCAGAGGCAGAAGTCAAAGCAGCTAAGAAACATATGAAGAAATGTTCAACATCACTGGTCATTCGAGAGATGCAAATGAAAACAACACT